>JAUMHB010096466.1:0-30101 GCA_032359685.1 Pittosporum tobira
CCCCCACACACACACACACACACCCCACAACCAAAAAACACGCGCACAAAAAAATATATAAACTAAAATAAAATAAAATTTGAAAAGTCTGGCTGTGCCACAAGGCATAGGCCTGTTTGGTTTACTTCTTTTCCTTGGATTCAGTAATACGTGTGTGTGTGTGTGTGTTACGTGTAAGGTGATATATAGAAAACACATCTTTTCCAAATTATCTTTTTCTTTATATTAGAATTTGGGCAGTGATGTTTTCTGGCGACTCCTTGAGGCCAAAATATGAACTTCTGCGGTTTTTCTCGTTTGAGATTTTTTTTTTTTTAATGATTTTTCCTCTGTGCAGTCTGATTATGCTCTTCTAATGCTGATATAGCTTGGAACAAGTATCTCCAAGTAGTTTCAGATTAACAATTGATCACTAAGAGACGATATTTTTGACTTTCTAAGATCTTTTCTCCCGGTCATCAGTTTTCTTTATTCCATATTTTGCTAGTAGAAAGCTTTGATTACATGCTTTACTCAAGATTTTTGTGAATTTTTATCACACTTTCATTGTCAGTTAACTGAATATCCAGGTTTATTATGATTTTTACCAATTTGCGGTCAGGCTGTTGACTATGAACTACCTTGGTTACCTTTTTTTTTTCCTTGGATACTTGCTGAGTTGTAACACTGGCTAAAACTAGCAGACTTAAAAAGATTTCGAAATGATTCAGAACTGATAATAAAACATGTATGCAGTATATAAAATCATACTCCTCCATTCCAAAATATAAGACCATTTCACCAAAAAGTTAAATATTAAGAAGAATATTCATCCCTTTGAATCAAAAATGCTACAACTCATTATATGGATTATCCAGGTGGGTTATAATTTATATTCATTTGTGAACAATTTTAAAAATGTTTGCATACAAAAAAATTATAAAATATATAATAAGAAAATAATTTTTAATAGTCTCAAACAAAGTATGTTTTGGGAGACATTTAAATATGTCTCGAGAGATTTTAGGAAGCCTTTAAGAAGATATAATATTATAATTTAAGGAAGTTATGCTTGAAGAAAAAATTAAATATTGAATTATGGATCACTCAAAAACATATATTTTGGAACAAAATTAAAACTCATTTTGCTCTTATATTTTGGAATAGAGCAAATATTTGAAGCTCACATTTGAAAGTGAGATCAACTACTCATAAACATATATTTTGGAACAAAATTAAAACTCATTTTGGTCTTATATTTTGGAATAGAGGGAATATTTGAAACTCACATTTGAAAGTGAGATCAACTAAAGAATACGAAAACAATAAAATAAAAATCGTACCAAAAAAATAAAACAATAAAACAATTAACCAAAAAACTCTTACTTTCTCTTTCCAGGCTTCTGTTTCTTCCGTAACTGGAAACTTAATTGCACCGAAGAACTCATACCGTTGATCAAGAGGCTTCATTCCCTCGTGCATTCCATATCCACCATGGCTTGAATCTACTAAACTATTTGAATAAAAAGAAAAATTATAGCAACATGTAGAAATAAAAAGTTTCAAAAAGAAAAAATAAAATAAAATACAGCAACATGTATATTTACTAGACGCAACAATTACTCCCACATGACTTACCTTGGAATTTGTTCGTCCATTATGTCTCTGGTCACCACCTCTAGCATGTTAAGTAAGACAATGACAACCTGATCCTTGTCTTCTTTCTTGTTTTCTTTCTATAGAATAAAAGGATTTAGTTAGGATTCATTACACTGCATTAAATTTTAAAAAAATTTAAAAAAATGTGGAGCTTAATAGTCATAGATATTTACCAAGTACACAATAAGCTGAACAAATTGATCACATAGGCTGGGGAGGGCACTCATATTCAGCTCACTTATCAGATTATCTTCTTCTATATGATGGTCAACTTTGGCAAAAATCGAATTTATAACTCTGGATATAACAAGACAATAGACTTATTAAAAAAAATATAAAATAACTAAAACAATGCGATTGTTTTGTTACCTTCTGAAAATTTCCAGGTAGTAAATAACTTACATTTTTTCACGCTCCCCTAAAACCAAATAGTTGATAATACTTCTAAATGATGCATAGCACTCACGGACAGCATAGCGCATGTAATTGTCCGCATTTAACCGTTTTTTCAGCTCACGATCTCTCCCGTTGCTATCTTTTGCCATATCCAATGCTATGGGAAGCTACAAAGTGGATACATGATAGAGGAATACAATTTGTTAACAAGTCTAGCGTAAGAAAATAAGTTAAATGGGAACAAACCTTGCTAGCAAGAAGAAAAGGAGGCCACTGAATAAGATCCAAATCACGATTTGCCCAATAAGGCATGAGTAAGAGGTTCATTTCCCTGGAGAGCAAAGAAAAAATAGAAACTTTGACAGGTCAAATTATAAAGCTTATATCCTTTCATCTAAACTATTTCTTGGAATCAACATCACATATACCTATTATTTATCAAATCCTCCTCTCTGAAACTAGTAATTATCTTGTTCCATAACTGCGCGAACCGAGCCGCCTCCTTCTCTTTGTTAGATGGGATCTGAAATTAACAATTAAATTGAAGAGGCAATTAGTTTAGTTCTTAGGAAAACAGCAAAACAGACGGTTATTATGATATGGTGCCAACAACATTGAAACAGTAACTGAACCTCAGGAAATTTGCGAGTTAAAGTGGCCTTCAGTCCTTTCTTAGTCCTTTCTTTATTCTCCACTGGAATCAAGCAGGCATTAAAAGCCCCTGGTAATGACTGAAACCGGGATCTCAACATCCCTAGCGTTCGAATCTGAAAGCAAAGCAGAAACAGCATATTATTATTGAAAGCGAAAATAATCAACAGTATACACTGGCCAGACTACAGGTTCAAAAAGCTCAAATCAGTAAGGACATGTATATATGAAGCCAAGCCTTTCATCAGTTTCCACTAGATTTTGATAGACACTATTGTGGAATATTCACCCATGTTATGCTTTCATCAAATATATGAAGCATTTTGCATGAGACTCAACACTTCAACTGAATACGTATATATGGGCAGCATGAACCTAGGCTTTAAGGGTTGTGTGTGCTGTGATTGTTGCTTAACATTGACGTAAAATTTCCGGCTTTAAGTTTCATCAAGTATATCATGAATGGCAAAAGATATTGGCGTTCTAGATATGGCACAAGCATAGTTTAAACAATAACAATCTGGATTTTCTTGTTCATTTTGTGGTGCTAGATTTAAATGTGGTTGGAATCATACACTAATGATTTTTAGGGTTGAAAAGAGTGAACTTTAGATCTGATCACAAGGTTAGGAGTGCAGAGAATGAAAAGATGAAGAAACCAGGAATCCCACCTAGGATTCCCTAGGCATCAACATAGGGTTCCCCACTTACCTATGGTTCTAGAATTGCATCGCTCCAAAAGACGGTACAATTTCTCGGAAGATATTATGCTGATTGATCTTCATTGAATTGAAAGCATTACAAAGGTTTATGTAGACTTTCCACTAATTATACAACGATACCGCTAAAGAACACCATGCACATAGGTATTGGCATATACCCGATTTGTTGGCCTACATGAATTCGTCGAGTGTGTTGATGGAACATAAAATGTATGTTATGTTACATTTCAAACCATGTTTCTCATGTTTCTGTTAAAAATGATTATGGGATAACATATACGTACGCTGTAAATCTTCTTTAATACAAAAGGCAGACACCACGCCAACACAGTAAATGAGGCAAAAGTAAAGCAGCCAGAATGTATGTTAAGCATCTAAGAGAGAGGCTATGAAGCCCCACTTACCTCTCCTAGACGACGAAATGCACCATATATACCACCAAATATTGTAGAGAAAATGGCATACCAAATCTGGGTGTCCATAAAATAGACCTGTAAACAATTATCTTATCCTTTAGGGACCAAAATTTAAAAGGCCTGGGGAGGGAGTAAAATATAGTTGCGCAGATCCACCACGGACCCAAAAAAAAAAAAAAAAAACTCACAAGGACAATAGGGGCCCATAGTGCAATTACAACACCAATGTTGTTCTTGGCTGCAAAGAGAATATATAACATTACAACCTGTTTCCTTCATGAAAGTTAGAAGAGTGATGTAAATAACTCATTACCCTGAGGGAAGAATTCATGCCACTGGTATGTTCTTACATGAACTTTCATAATTGCCTTTGTTGGGCCCACTAGAGGCTTTATCTGCGGTAAGGAGAATATAAAACAATTGAGTGTTTCACGTGTACAGGCACATGACCAGGAATATCCAGTCATATCACTAACTGCAATCTCAAGCAATATCACTAACCATAGCCTCTCTAAAGCTCCCAGAGTTTGAGACACAGGCACATGACTAAGCATGAAATTACAGTATACTCAAACAGGATACAAAGCACTAAAACTTAAATTGAGTTTGATCTTTTAATGAACTTTGAAAGATTCACTTGCGGTAGAACCACATGAATCCTCCGCTCTCTTCTTCTTCTATTAATTGGATAAGAAGTGGAGTAATTGACTTGTTTGTTTAATATCAAATTTGAATCCTGCTAAGCAATGATAGTCTTTCCATAATAACATACTCCCTCCTTCTGCAAAAGATTGAATCCAGTACCATTTTTGAGCTAATTAAGAATGTCAACTTAAAGGAGAGAGTACAAGTAAAGTGAAATTTACCCTTTTATTTTTCTTGTATTATTTGAGTGGGCCACACAGGATATTATTTCTTTAACTATGGACCACTTAGTTTCGTTGACATGTTGTGCTCAAGTCATACTTTGATGCACAAAATTATGCTGGACTTATGACATTCTTCCACGGAAGGAGGGAGTATATATCTAGTCCCTTAATGATATACTGTAGTAGCAAAGTTGTCTAACGCTGATACTCGAGATGAATAAGATAATTACCTCCACATAGTAACTGAATGCCAACTTTGAGACAATAAGCATAATCCAAAATGTAGTGTACCTGAGAGCAAAAAGTTAAAATTACAGAGTTAAGAACATTGACCATCTGACTCAATACATGCGCATGCAACCATTAAAGTGATCGTACTTGACTAGAGAAATTGCACTCTCCTGCATTCCCCTCCCAACATATAGCCGAGGCTGCAACATACCAGTTTAATATCAAAAGGAGTACGACAGAAGACTAACTGTAAGTAATGATTATAAATCAAAAGGCATTAAATTTTTAGCTGTAGTTATATACTTATATGATCATATGGACAAAAGGGTTATAAATTTTAGGAATGAATTTATTTTTAGCATTACAAACTTTAGGAATGGTATTCTTTTTGTAGAACGAAAGGGATATAAATTTGGACAAAAGAGCTATAAAATGCACCAATCAAGATCAATTAGTTGAGGAGATGGCCATACATACCTGGGACCACCACATAATGAGCCTGACAATCTTATAGTCCGACCTTTCTAGAGACCGGCGGATAAATGGAAACAGGAACAACAGTGCAGAGAGCATGTTTGGAGATAAGTAAATAAGAACTGCCAATATGAACAAAGAAGGCGAACTTCGGCCGTTGCCAAACCAGCTTCTAATGGTTTGTGCAAATCCAGGAGGATTTTTCCAAGTGTATGCGTAAGTTACGGGTAAAACTATCACCCATGCTGCAGCCGAGACGGCCTTTAAGATGTACCTTAGCTTCACATGATGTGACATACTATGCCTTGCTTTCCAGCTCATTATAATATCAAGGACAGCTTCAAAAAGGAAGGGCACAACCACTAAATCACATGTAGAAGTAGATATTTTTATAGTGATCATAATTGTGAAGTAATAATTAGCAGACTAGTTAATGTCATAATATGTAAATTATTGAGCAATCAATGACTCAATGTAATCTGGCAAATCAAGTTGGGACCACAAATTTGGAAGAACATTTGGGAACCCTAGCACCATGGTAATAAATAAACCTCAAAGAGAAGTAAATAAATGTGAACAGTATTGTAAAAGACTAAAAGAGGGAAGCAGAAACAAAGGAAGTGTCACTATTAGAACTTAAAAGTTATGAACAATAAATACTCCGTATATAAATACGATGCATAAAAAGTATTAGCCAAAGTCAATCCTAGAAGAAAGATGATCATCTTTACCTTGTGCAAGTTTCAATATTGCAGTTGTTATAAAGATGCTCAGCACTTTCTTGAATCCATCACCCTCAAATACAGAAGTTGGTTCTCCTGAATCGCTCCAAGCCATGATAATCATTGCCTTTAATAAATAATTGATGCCAAATAATATTAGTTGATTAAGACAAAAGTCAAAGCAATCAATATACAAGACATGTTTAAAAAAAAAAAAAAAGGAGACAAATACAAATATAGCATCTAAACAAAAGAAAACCTGTAATGACAAAATGAAGAAGCTCCACATTCTGTCAAAACTCCTGAAGATATGCCAAAAAGATCGTATCTCAACAAAATTAACTTTTGCCTCCCACCGACCATTAGAAGCCGGTTTGTCCTCCTGAAAATCACCAGTATCTCTATAAGAAGGCAGTCATAACCATGGCAAGAAAGAAAAAGAGTTATATTTCTCCATGTTTTCATAATAAATAGAAGTCTTGACCCAAGTTGAGTTAAAACTTTTGCTGTCGCACTAGGTCCAACAATGACAAACAATAAATTCTTTTCCAAATTATGCTGGAAAACTTTGTGATTCTTTGAGCCATTAGATAAGTTGTCAAAATATTTTCATGCTCAGGAATAAAAAATTGTTTATAGCCATGCAATCTGACTGGTTTTCATATTGGAAGATGATTATGAAGCTTCAAGAAGTTTCACTAAGAATAAGTTGGGTAGTTATCAAAAACTTTCCTGCGAAGTGAATGTTGGTAACACCTTTGTCCTAATATTAGAAGACCTGACTTTTCTTCTTGCTACCTCTAACTCTGCCCAAACTAAACTCTCCCTCATATTTATGTTTATCTGCAGTCTCACTATGAGATAAAGTTTACTAATGACAGTTTGGTACCTTGCCACTTTAATGCTTCACAGTTGTCAACTCTATTGTCACTCACTATCGTTCTTCAAACGATTGGAACAAGAATAGGTTCTTGTCTCTTTGAATTGTATCATCCATGGCAGCCTGTCGTCAGTCCATCTCTCGCTCTCGCGCATTCGCAGTCCGATGGTAGCCCATCAGCATTTTTGCTAACTATGTCTGTGTAGCTAACCATGCTAGGTGTCCTAGAAGCCATCAACTTAGTACTAGCCATGGCCAGTCAGAGTCCCAATGTCGTTCATTCTTTGCTAAAGAAATGCAGTAACAAAAATTTATTGTTCTGGGATATATCAAGGTTCAGTCTCTGATTCATATTTTGAAATAAGCTAAGGATAGAAGCGAGCTAAGGAGCAACAAAATGGAGACATTCATAAACTGCTCTGCCGTAGTTTTTAGCAGATAACCCCAATTTATGTTTAATAGTACATCCCAACAGGGGGCGGCCTAATCGCGGAGACCCTGACATTTATGTGGCTAATGCTCTTAACAATGAACTTTAATTGGAAGCCTCATGTTGCTAGTGTGGTCTTCTAATTCTGTTTTGTTTGGGCAAGAATTCTTCACTTCCCCCCATCAGAGAATCAAAGCTTTGAGTCAGTTCCTCTCGTTGCTCCATTCCCTTTACCCATTTCTTGGGTAAAGTCTCCCATTCTTAAAAGAAAGAGCTTTGCCTTACCTATGATTTCTTATTCGTCTTTCTTTTCATTTGGCTTCCCAGAAATATCCAAATGCTTTTATTTGGCTGGCACACAAATACAGGTTGAGAGGAAGGATAGACTTAAAGGATGGACAAAATTAACCCAGATACATCAGCGAGGATACTTCAGCGAGAATGGGGAGCATGTTCTTTATTGGTTTCTCTTTCTCCACCCAGATTTGAATTAAGCATTATATTGTTTGGAACAGGAAAAAGTTTTAGGACCGAATGAAGAGCGCATTTATGCTGCTCAATGTTGGGACTTGCACATTATTGAAGTTTTCCCTGATACCATCCCAACATTGAACATTATTGAAGTTTGCTCTAATACCATGTTGAATAATCCAACTCAAAACAAATTGGCGATGAGTAAAGTAGCCTTCTTAGATCATATAGTGGGTCTCACGTATTAGCCTGTCCAATGTGGGACTTCATATCTCAAAAAAATCGATAAAATGAAGATAAAAGAATATAATACTTCATTCACCCCCATTTTAGGATTTTTTTTTTTTTTTTTTTTTTTTTTACCTTCTTCAGTTGACACATAAAGGAATATTTGACAAGACTATTCCTATTTTGCCTCCCATTATACATTAGAGTAGAACACTGACAACCAATTTGGCTCCACAAATTCCAAAATATATGTTGGATAAAGTTTCAAACTTAAGAGTGAAAAAGTGAAATACTCAATTTATTGATATGGGAACAGGTCACATAAGCTGGGACATCCAAGAATATAAGGGGCACTAAGACCAGGTTGGAAGGAATACATACAACATTGTTCTCGGCTCGAAGCTTATTAGGCTCACGAAAGAAATCAGCATCAGCACGCATTGGCCAACCTAGTCGGAAACAGTCAGCAGACCTGCAAATTCATACCAATTGGTTACTCAACAATTCAGAAAAATGAATTAAGAAAAAGAAATTTTTTGTTCTAACAGAATGAAAGGTACCAGAAGTATTCATTTAAATCATCATAGTTCCTCCACCGTGAATGTTTTGATTTTTCATCTCTGCTCCCTCTAGCTTCCTGCAAAAAACAAATAAAAAGTTTATACATACATGAACCAAAAGCAGTAGGCAACAACAAATACGTCTATTGGCTTTAATTTAAGCAGAGGCACCTTTGCTATTATATTGTAGATTGGAGTTACAACTTTCCTTAAGAAAGCCTCGTCATCCCCACCATAGGCAGGCTTGATATGCTCCCCAGTTACGGGACTAACGCTCCCAGCCAACATGCCATACAATTCGAATGCCATCTAGAAAATATATAACATAAAAATAATTTGAGCATATTAGGGACCCAGATGGCATGTCATTTCAACAATAAAAAGAAAAACTACATCTCTCAAACTAAGAACATGTAATTCATAGACAGAAAATGAAATAAAAATTTTAAAAGTGAAATACATCATGGTATTTACATACAAATTGAAAGGAAATAGGGATGTATCAATGCATACATGATGATAGATGTAGCAAAGGCATTCTGGCATGAATCTCAAGTTTGCAGCTTCACCCCATATGAGAAGATATAGACCCATGTATAACAATTTCCTTTGCTGCACTTCCTGTTGAATAGTAGGCAACCTGCAAGCAAAGAACCACAAAATCTTCAAGTACTATGATCAAAAGTGAGAAGACAGATTAATTCAATTTTGAAAGTATTCTAAAAGAATTGAAAATACCATAGAGTGAAAAAAGAAAGCTTCAAGAAATATAGAAACGCGAGAACTATACTCCAAAGACTCGATAAAAATAATATCTCAAAAATTCAAAATTCATAGGTTGAGAATTCACTCACCAAAGACTACTTTTGCGACCCAAATACTTGCACCACCTTTTGTAGTTTTTGAAAAGTTTCTTCATAACTTCAGTAAGCGCTCGGTCGTCCAACTGAACAAGAATATTATAAGAATACTATTAGCAGTTTATAAAATCAAATACAATGCAGATTCTCTTTCTGTCAAATGCAATACCATGGGCTGCTGATCAGGTTTTGGAAATTGCCGAATGTGCACATTTGCCAGCAACAAAATCAAGTGTTCCCTTTGATTTGACACGTTATCTTTCTGCATATGTGATAAGAATTCAAAATGGTGTCATCATAGCACATTGTGGTGGTGGTGGTGGTGGTGGTGGTGATTGAGGAGGGAGAGAGAAGCAGAGGGGGAATTGTAGCAGTTAGCCACCTGAAAACCAAACATAGCCTGTAACCAGTCTAGGATATCTTCATCTACTTTCTTCTTGTTGCCCTTGGGCCATGGCAGACCCCTGGTGTTACGAAGTGCAGCAACAGAAGCTTGAATCTGCCAATTAAACAACCAAGGTAATACAAATGCATAGAAGTTTTGATGTAAGAGAACCCGACATGCCAAGGGGGAAAAAAAACCACCTCTGCATATCTCATAATTGCTTGATTTGAACTGTCTGGATCAAGAGGAAGTATATTATAAGGTACATAGATATCTTGCTTTTCTGCAACCTTATTGTGAGCTTCCAGAATCTGCATATAAATATATAGATCAAACTAACAACAACATAAATATATTATCATACACTCAACTCTACAACACCTTTTATCCCAAACTAGTTGGTGCTAGCGGAAAATGAATCCAAAAGTAAGCTCAAGAAGAGAGAGAAATGGGGTGAAAAAGACGAAGGAAAAAAAATAATAAAGTAACATAAATATATTATATAGAGGGAAAAAAAGCCGACGATAAAGAACTGATACACTTCCAATAGAATGATTTCATCTGAAATTCACAAGAAAAGCAGTTTGATATGCTTTTGTGGTGTCACCTCATCTGCCACTTCAACAGCTTCAGTCAGATTAACAGCCTTCAAAACCTCAAATAGAACGGCAGCAGTTTGATATGCTTTTGTAAGTCGCGTACTGAATTGGAAGAAAGTTTCTCATATCAGATAAATGGAAGAAGCATAATGCAACTAAGCCTGCAGCCCCAACAAGACAATCATATGCCCATTAAAGCAATAGTTACCGATCGGCTTTATCAGCTGCATTTTGCAAAGCCTGTATATACTTTCTATAGTAGTGTTGATAAAAACTCTGCATTTCACGAGCATCACTTTTTGTTCGTCCTGCTAATGTTGTTTCATTTTCCTGAAAGGAATATAGGAATATTCTTTAAAACACTTTTGACTGAAATATGGAAAAGAAAAAGCAAACAAACAATCGTACCAAGTCAATCAAGTTGTAAAAGTCTACGTATCACATGCAACAATTAGAAGAACAAAGCCATATTTTCTATGCACAATTACATATGTTGAACATCGTTTGCAATGAAGTTGGGAACTTTTTCATGCAGAGAATTTCTTGGAAAATTGGGATATCCAAAATAGAACTTCTTTTATATATTGTGCCAAAAAATCCTCAACGTTGGACCATTTGAGAGTTTTCCTAGAGTTATGCAACTGAAGTAGCAGGTTCTCTGTGGTTAGGGATAGCAAAAGGTCTCCTTATTGCAGTTTGCTGAAGATAGTATGATATAATAAATGAAGGGACAGCAGAGAGGGTTAAGAATATTAATGACTACTCATCAAAACTTCAAATGTTTATAGTACAATAAATAATCATAGTTATGACTCTTATAAAACAGTCGTCAGCATGTTCAACTTTATCCTGTCTAGAAAGTAATCTGACCTCTTACCTTGCATATTTATCATTCCATCTCAAATTAAATGCCTCAAGATTATTTGGCTGAGACTTTGTATGAGTCAAACTAGCCCTTCATAATAATAAGCATATCTTAATCTATAACTATATGTTTAAAGGATAAAACTGCGAACAGGAAAAGGAAAATTAAATGTACATCAGTTGGCAAGAGATAAAATTGCATACCCTTTCCAGGCGTTGTAGAAGGGCAGTCTTAAACTGGCGCACTCCACGTCCACTTGATGTTGGATCTAGTCTGTGAGCTTTCTCAAAGGCATAGAACCGACCTAATTCCAGATCCAATGCATCAGCCATTTTGAAATTTAGACTAATTTTTGGAATCGTTTGCATTTTATTTTTTATTTTTTTTGGTTTTCTCGTGAAATTTAATAGCATATTTAGCACAATATATTATAATGTTTAGTTACTTATGGGTGACTACGATACAGAAAAAGGTACTTAAATTCGGAAAACAAAAAGTTATAAACCATACGCCCATACACAAAGTGCCAAAAGCAAGAGGAATGTAAAAATAAAAAGATATACTACCTTTGTTCCACAAACTTTAAGGATATATTGCAATGATTGCTTCGTACATAGTGGTGGTGGCGGCATGATAGCGGAATTGTTAGCCAATAATAGATATTTTTAAGACATGAAATAAAGAATTGAGTCGAATTTTGCCAAGAGCACAACCACATTTTTCAATACAATAAACACCACCTATCAAACATAAGTAGAAAAATAATTCTGCTACTATAGCACTTAATTACTGAGAATTACTGCATTACATCATCGACCATTAAAACATACCACTTGCACTAATTATTATACTAGGAAATCAAAGGTGCACAAAACTATAAAAGTGTGAACGGGACTTACAAAGATAAGCAACCCTAGCGTTGGTGGGTTCAACTTCATTAGCCACTCGAAGAATGGGAGCAATTTCAACCAAAGATGACGGCACGACTTCACTATCCATCATAGTTTCCCCTATATTACCAGCTGTCTGTGTCCGCAAAAGCGGCCGCCTTGGCGGCAGCTGTTGATCAGACCCCCTTCTGTTGTAAGCCATGTTTTCTTCCTTTAAACCCGTTTAACTACACAACTGAACCTCCCTTCAGTTTACCTGTTGAAATACATTGACGTTCACAACAGATCCAAGTCATTTCAAGAACAATCCAACCTTCTTAATGAGGAAACTCCTCAACTTCAGTCAAATTAATAAAAAACCCTCAATCTTTTTCTGAGAGAATGGAATACCAAATTAAGTTTGCGCATCTCTGAAATTAAACAGGGAATACTGAAACTCCAACTGATTTAGCAATTGAAACACTTCGATTTAACAATAAACCCAATCATTTCAAGAACCTTTTCAAGTTCTTTACATCACTCAATCACACAAAATCCTCAGTTTGTTTTGGAGAAATGGATAAATTCTAATTAAGACCATAGTCTTAAACCTCCCTCTACTACAATTGTTGCACAAAATTCAAAATCACAGCAAATCCAAACACGGCCTTTTTTCCATACGAAAACTCCTCAAGTTCACTCAATCAAAAAATAAATTAATTAATAAAACCAAGAACTTTCTTAGGTTCCAAAACTAAGTTTACTTTTTCAGAAACCAAAAAGAGAAACCCAACTATTAAAACACTTCAAAATCACAACAAACCCAAACATGGTAAGAATATTTTGTCATGAGAAAACTCCTCAAATTCACTTAACCAATAAAATAAAACCAAGACCATGATCTTTCTTGAGGTTCTAAATTAGGTTATCACTTCTGCAAGTGAAAATAGAGACTTACCATGATAATTGATTCACCTATCAGATGTACAGACTTAACAGTTACTTCCATCATCATAGTACAAAACTTGTGCAGGTAGGATAATAATTGAGATAAATACTATTTAATATACTTGTTATATATGGACAATCAAGAAGACACTCTCACAGACCCAGATACAAAAATATAAACACTGCTATCAGATACGAGTATACTATATATATGATAGAGGAGATATAATAAAATAACTTGGAGAAAGACAGTGAAACTGAGGAAGGTGCTTGTTTAACAGTGAGAGGGAGACCTAACTGATGAAATGAAGAATGAAAGCAACGCGGCAACGACAGCAGTGTGTATGAAATATCCAAGAGAAAATATATACCCAAAAAAATAAAAAGGAAAAAAATAAATAAAAGCAATTTACAGAAAAGGTCATGTCCATCATTTTTTAATGTTTTTAAGGGCCTTTTTTTTTTTTTTTTTTTTTTTTTTTTTTTTTTTTTTTAACTTCATGTTTTAGCCGGTCTGTTTCAAAATAAATAAATAAGGGCTTGTTAAAAGCCGCGTTTGGATCACTCACGGGTGGTTCCAAAGTACTCTTGGTGCAGGTTGGTAGTAGTCAATATTTTAAAAATTAATAGATAAATTTAGATAATGAGAAAATTTTATTTTTTATATTATTTTAATTGATACATAAATAGAAATTACATAGTTTTAAATATTTAATTAATTTAGTGATATGGGACTGTCTAGTATTGATTCTATTAAATCGAACATTAATTATAATTTGATAAAAAAATTAAAATATTAATAAAAATTTATTTAGTGTTTAGAGATTATAAAATTTTAATAAAAATTGAATTTAATATGTTAAATATAAATTTTAAAATTTAAATTTATATTTATATTTAAACTATAAATTCTACCGAACAAACTTTAAAGTCCGAAATGTATTATGGTATGTTGAAAGAACAAGACAGGTTAATATGTCTGGTACTAGTATAAATCAATATCATGAAAGAATATGATGGTGTGCTTAGCCTGCCTTTTGTCACAATCAACAATTCATAATTCCACATGGGTAACTTGGTCATTTGGGCAAAAGTAATTAAAGTTCTGTTTAGTCAAATTGATTATTATTAATTATAGCTTATTTTTAAAAATTAATTTTTTTTAAATTAATTTTAAAAAATAATTTAAAATTTTTTATAAATTAAGTATAATAATACTATTGATTTATTTTGTAAAAATTAATAAATGAATACTTTTTTGGTTCAAAAAAATTATAATTAATAAATAAATTATAAATTATTTTAAAATAAATAGTACGAAATAAGAAACAAGACATGTGAGTAAAGAAGCTTAAAGAGAAAGTATTGGAGTCGCTCCTTATCTTGCGAAAGGGACCAAAAAAGTCCTGCATGTGCCGACAAAAGCAAAGATAAGGTTTTCATGAATTTTCCAATATCTTAAAAAACAAGAATCTATTCGATTCTGCATCATTAATTATACTTAAATTACAGTATGCACCAGTAATTATATTTAAATTACACTCTATAATTTACACACGTACCAACTAAAGAGCAAGTAGATGCACCTAGTTAAAATTTTTGAATTAAAATTATTATTATTTAATATATATGTGTGTGTGTGTGTGTGTGTGTGTGTGTAATAAAATTATAACTATAAGAAATTATATTAAATTTATTATACGATATAATTTTTAAATGTATTAGATAATTTAATTAAAAATTTAAAATAAATAATTTTTTTTTTTTTTAAACAAATAGAGTACGAGATATTTTAAATAGTACATTTTGGTCCAAATTTTGTTGAGTTTGACGTCGTCGTTAGTCATGTGTGTCTCACGTTGACTACTGATTTGACTGTTTTACCCTTACTGAATACAGTAGTATATCTCTCAAAACATTTGCTAGTCGGTATCACAGAGAAATATTGTTAAAAAATGGTGGTCCACGTTTGTAGAAAGTGATTGAGATTGTGATACAGCAAAGATTTTGTGTAAAAAAAAACTAATACACGTAATTACCTTGTCACGTAATAGGTCTAAAATGCCTGGTTAGATGCTCGTTCTTTCTTTCTTTTTTTTTTTCTTTTTTCTTTTTTCAATTATTTCCCTAATTAGGTACAACATTATATACGGCACTTTTTTAAAAAGTCGTTTTATTGGTGACTTTAGAGCTTTCAAAGCCTCACCTTTACAAGAATGGGCGTTTCTAAATTTTTTATAAAAAGAAAAAATTATAAATAGAGTGTGGCCTAAATGAAGAATAAAGTAAGAACAAAAGACAAAGTGGAATATAATGTATTGTGTTTGATTGGTATTTTTTTTTAATTAAAATTATATATTTTTAATGAAATAATTATTTTTTTTTAAAACGAAGTGTGAATTTTTTGTTAAATTGAGCAATTGTGATTGTTTTTAATAAAAACGACATGATTTAAAATTTGTGAATTGTTGTTAAATTGCACAATTATGACTCACCAAAGTTTTTCTGAAAAGAAGTTATGTCTTCGGTAAAAAATAATTTTTTAAGACAATTAAAATTTATCTCATTTTTTCTCTTATTTTTTTATTTAAATATGTAGTGTGTATCTAAATTTAATTCAATTTTAATTTTCTTCCATATTTTTATTTATTTTTTAATTTTTTGCACACACGGGTAGTGTATACATAAATATACTAGTATAACTAGTGAGATGTGAGAGTGAGGAGTTTTTTATCTACTGTGAGTTAAAACGTTAAAAATATAATTAAACGGTTTGAGATTTTATTTAAAAAATTCGATTTGAGTTAGATTCGAAATATTAACGAGTAAATATGAGCATATTTTAAAGTTTGATATATTATTTTAATTTTATCAAATTATTATTTTATATTGATGTTCGATAATATTCGTTCGAAAACTTCAAATTACTCGGACTCGATTTATATTCGATCTTAATTCGATAACTAAACGAGTCATACACAAAATTTATTTCAATTACGTTAAATATATAAGTAAAATCTGAATACGTCACCCGTCACCCGATTCGATTCGATTCGTTTACATAAAAATCAAAAGTCTCTGTATTAAATTATTTATTTATTAATTAAAAAAATTATTGAAGAGAAATTAAGCGAGCCTTGTGAACTTTAGTGAAAGTGATGTAGATGTGACATGACACATACCATTTAGTTGTGAGCTTAGATTAAATGACAGTATTTTACTCCGTGTGGAATTTGCTTTGATGATATCTACTTGGAAATTTGAGGTCCCAAAAACACAAATTTGGTCAGTCGGCTGTAGATAGTTTTTTAACTGTAGTTCGACGACCATGCCCATGGTAAGAGAGTCGTCCACGTCTCCACATGTTATCTAAAGCTCGCAAATTATAAAAAAATAAATAAATAAAAAAAAAAAAATCAAAGAACGGACAGTTGATTAAATTTTCAAAATAAGATTGTTGTGAAGGAATAAACACTAATCAAATCTTCAAAATGTGAACGCGAATTAATATTTCGACTCTATACGCTTTAAATTACAAAATTATATTTTTTAAATTTAAATTAACATATGTATTGATAATTGAAAACATGCGTACCATTTTTTATGCATGTTACGAACTTTTCCTTTTTATAAGTTATTTTAGAAGATATATTTTTTTTATTATTTTAAATACAAGTTACACCTATTCTCATTCCATCTTCTCAAAATACTTTACGGCATTAAAATAATTTTATCTGTTCCATTTTTAACTCTTACAATTCCCAAACAAGGTTAATATTGAAATTTCATTCAATTAGGCAAACTATTAACCGCGTTTTGGTTCCGATTTTTAGAAGTGATTATATATTTTTAAAAACTATAATCACTCTTCAGAGTTCTGTTTATTTCAGCTAATTCAATAAGTTGATTTTAGATTGTACAAGCTGCAAAAACGCATAATAATCACTTTTAAAAAGCTAAGTTTCAGAAACTTATTCAATAATCTGTTTTAAAAAAACTACAGGCTCATTTGTTACAGCTTATTTGAAAACATATTATAAATTATTTAATAATCAGATTATTGAATAAGTAGTTAGTTCTGTTTGATGTAGTTTTTTAAAAACAAATTATTGAATAAGTTTCTGAAACTTAGATTTTTGAAAGTGATTATTTTGTACTTTAGCAACTTGTACAATTTAAAAACAACTTATTGAATAAGTTGAAACAAACAGAACTTTGAAGTTATTATAACTTTTAAAAAATTATAATTACCCCAAATAAGTGGAACAAAACAAGCTCTACACTAAAAAGAACTAACCACTTATTCAATAATTTGATTATTAAATCATCTATAATCTGTTTTCAAATAAGTTGTACCAAACGAGCTATTAATCTATATTGAAAACCTTTATATTGTCTTACAAGTGTTTATTTTTGTTAATTTAAAAAAAAATTATAAATTAAATATAACAATATTTTAATCTTATTTGAAAAAAAACTGATTAATAGACACTCCTTTTTTTTCCAGCTTATAAATTATTTTAATTAACAAATAAAATTTAAATTATTCTGAAATAAAATGTTCAAATACACCTAAAACAACTTGTAAAAAAGAACATAAAAATATCAATTAGAATATGCATATACAAAATATTTATTTTCTAAAGAGGGTAGATATAAGTAGAATATCTTAGAGCATTACACACTTTTTTTTTTCCAATTATTGGAATTGATTATAATTTATTTTAAAAAAATTATTACTTTACAATTAACATTTTTATTAATTTTAAATTTTTTATATGTTAAGTATAACAATATTTTCAACCTACTTAAAAAAATTAGTCAATAAGAACTATTTTTTAGCTCAAAATATTTTTTAATTAACAAATAAGTTATAATTTACTATAAAATAAGTTATGCCAAATAAACCCGTTTGTTTCAACTTATTGAAATTGATTATAACTTATTTTCAAAAGTCAATTACCTTAAAATTAATTATTTTTATTAATTTAAAAAAATATATAAGTTAAGTATAACATATACTGTTAACTTATTTGAAAAATTGATCAATAGATATTTTTTTCAGCTTATAATTTATTTTAATTATAAAATAAATTTGAAGTTGTTCGGAAATAAATTATATCAAACAAAATAATGGTCTAAAGGTTTCATTGCAGAACTTGGTTGTAATAAAAAAAAAAAAAAAGGAAACTTACTCAACGTAGAGAACAAAACCGTCCATGCCATCAATAAACGGGAACTCTGGTCTCCAAATCTTTCCATTTGAATTCTTTTCGACTGACGTATAACGGGAACACCCAAAGGACCTACATGTAATCATCATTCCACCCAAATAATACTACAATTTTTATTTATTTTTTGATTAAGTATTACCACCGAAATAATACTTTAAGTTGAGCAATTCATGCAATTCACATTTAAATTATGTCCCGAAAAAAGACGGACGAAATTTCGATGAAAGAATTTACTATGCATGACAATATTCGCACAAAAAAATAAATAAATACATTCAAGAGGCACGCATAGTAGTCTCATATTATGGGGTAAGTAAAAACTGGTCAAGAATCATAGCAATTCATAACAGAGTAAAGAAATCAAATCCCCTCGCACCTGGAAATAGACTCAGCAACTGTATGTAGTCAAAAACAGGTTGCAGGATAATCTAAGTAGTAACATTTCCGTTACTTACGCCACAAAACTAATAATGCTACTGGCGAAATTTATTACCGAGACAAATGATACAGTAATCTAACCGTCTATCATGAAGTTCCAAAATTTAAGTGGCTTTCTTGCAGTAATTCTCAAGCCACTCCATCGTAACACTTTTTGGTCTCTCAAGTGGCAACCCTAGTGCACGGTCCCATACGAGCTGAACATTGAAAATATAACCCAAATAAGATAAACTAAAGAAAATAAATCAACTAACTAAAGTAAAATATAACATCATATAATGTTACCTGAGAGCAGATACCAATAGACCTCGACACGCCGAAGAGAACCGTATAATATCTGACCACAATTTTAATATCGTCAGCCTTTTCAGGAAAGGATTAGATGCAAAAAGAAAGTGTTGTGAGTCTCAAGTTTCTTACCTTGCTTCTGTCAAACCATAATGATTCAGCAACACCCCACTGTGTGCATCAACATTCGGCCATGGGTTCTTCACCTATTAACATCAGAAACCCAAATAATATTATGCTTGGTATACATTTGAACCCAACGAAAGGGAGTCTAGAACGTAACTTAATTGTTAGCAAGTTAATTTAATACTTCCCTCCGCTCCACAAAACAAATCTCATTTGTCATTTTTTTGTGTTCTGCAATAAGAGTTCCTTCATGTTGATTCTTATAAAATGACACAATGTCCCCAGTTTCCTCCTATCACAATTTCATAATCATGCCATCACTACTAAACTAATCGCTGATTATGTTTGAGGGTAAATGTGGAATGACATAATATCCTAGATATTCACAAGATTTTTGAATAGGACTCTTTGTATGCAATGGAAGTAGTAACCAAATTGCATGCAGTAACTATATTTAAGACCAGTCTGATAAAACATTTTCCAAGTTTATTCAAAATTATCATAGTATTGTCATCGTATTCTTAGTATACATGAATAATCAAACCCAAAGTTCTTTCAATGATTATGCATTAAAAATTAACTTACTTTGCCAAGTTCTGTAAGAATAGGAGGCACCACTTCATAAAGCTTTGAAACCTATAAAAGAAATTGAAGAAAAACAAAAAAGAAAAAAAAAAAGTTAGTCAATCACACGAACCAGAGCGCAAATTTTTGTACTTATTTATCATAAGGCATAATAATGCATTATGTCAAAAAGGCTTAAGGGGTACCAATTGGAAGAGTGGATCATCAGGTAAATGCTTCAATGCAAACTCTCGCTGACATGTGTATCGTGGATCTGTATTACGTAGAACTCCGTGTCCAAATCCAGGAACAACCTGCAATTTCAACAAAGGACACAGTATTAGAAAGGAAGATAACTTAGATATTTTCACATAATTTTTTGTTTTGTCAAGTTCAAGCTGTGCAGAAAGTCAACATTTAATTTGAAAAGCCACTGTTATGGCTCTTCAATAGAGTAAGTTCAATGAAATTTGAAAAGATAATACTAGCACATCCAAGAGTGAAATTAGGTTAATAGATATATTAAAAAGAAAAAAGATTAAAATAAGACCTTGCCACTTTTCAAGGTTTTCCAAACATATTCTTTCAACTGTTCTGCGGTCATGTTCTCTCCGCACTCAGAAACCACAGATTTGATCCATAGGAGAACTTCCTGCACCAAAAAAATTGGGAAACCATTGCATGGTTATTAAATGAAAAGGCAACACAGCCACAATTCAAGACATGCTAACCTCATCATTAGGCTATTCCGATATAAATAAAAGGAATTAAGTGATAATCAAATTTTGGAGGCTTTCATTTTTAAATACTCGTAAGTGTGTACACAAGGGTTTATTAGTAACAGATTTATATACATGTCAAAGCCACCAATGCCAAGTAAATTTAGTATATTCTTGGCTGGTAGGAAAAACCGCAGCAAACGAAAAAGGGTGCCCCAAAAAAATAATAATAACAAACCTGATTTGCCAAACCATGGAGGGGTCCAGCTAAACCATTTAATGCAGCTGCAAAGGAAAGATACGGATCTGAAAGAGCACTAGCAACCTGAATTAATCATGAAACCGATTATCAGCTTCTTTCGTTATATAGAAATTGGTCAAATTAAATAAAAGAAAAAAGGATACAAGATACTTACAAGATGACCAGTATGAGCACTGACATTTCCACCTTCATGATCGCTGCAATATATTGCAATATACCAGTGAGTTATCTACTGATTAAGGGAGGGTGTTCCTCTACATGTACTTAGAAATATTAGCAAAATTGGAACGAGTACTGCTGCACCACTAACATACTATTAATAGCAATATTGTGGTCAAGAAGAGCACAAACTCACGTATGGATAGTAACGTAAAGCCTCATAAGCTCTTGCATGCTGGGACTATCAAAACCAAGCATGTGGGCAAAATTCGCACCATAATCTAGAGAGTCATCCATAGGTATACTTTGTCCATTCTTGTACATCCTTCACAAACACAAGGAGATAGTTAACCCAAACATAATCCAAGCCTGTCACAGCACAATACCACAAGGAGGCACCAAAGATATATTATTAATGAATGATGTTTAATATACTTCACCAACCTGCGATAGATATAAGCAGCTACGAGTGGTACTTGAGCAATCAAAGTAAGAGCGTCCTCGTATGCTGGCTCCCAGTACCTAAAAGAGAATAATCTTAACATTATGTATGGTGGTCAAAGGCCATGTTTTCATCAAACTAAGAAGTCAACTCACTTTGATTTGTGGATCCCCCTCTCATATGCCTTCTGAAATTCACTTTGAACCTGATAGGGAAAAAAACATTTATTCAATGAACTCCAAAAATTGACAAGAGATATCTATAATGAGGAATATTGTCAGTTCAAATATAACCTGAAGTGCCATCACACCAGTTGCAAATTGAGTCATCGGATGAGCTGTAACAGGTAATGCATCGATGGCTTTATACACATGATCTGCAATCACAAGTATTATCTTACCAATAAATTCGCTAGTATGGCTAAACCAAAATAGTTAATGGGTTAAATATCAAGTTGACAATCACACAAATGCTCAGTCTGAAAAGCCTACATTAACATATTCCAATAAGCAACGCACTTTGTAGTATCAAATTTCCTATATAGTCATTCATTTAAGAAGATAATTATTTATTCTGACTTTTTGATAAAGTCAAAACATTTATTCATAGAGGGACCAAGAGGATACAACCCACGTACAGCCAAAGTTACAATGAGAGCAGGATATATATCCCGTATCACGTAGGTCTACATCTAAATCATGGCCAAAGGTTAAACTAAAATTATCATAAATAATTCCACAAAGTCAATAGCAGAACCATGATAAACCTCATTCTAACATTTTAGACGATGAGAATACCACCTTGTAAAGTATTCAGAAATGTAGTGGTATATTAATTAACCCTAATACAGCCCAAAGGGAAAGACTGACAAAGAAACAGAACATACCAACTGAATTCAGCAGAAACAATTACATATACATCTTTAATTAACACAACCCAGAAGTAATCAAGTTTAAAATAGTTTAAAGTAAGATCTGGAAAACAACAGAACCTGGTACAGCCGCACGACTACGTAATTCCTTGGATAATGCATCTACTTGCTCTTTAGTTGGTACCTGTGTAAATAAAGGGAGAGGAAACTGAATGTAAGTTTCCATGGGAGAACAAAAGCTTTGTTACTATTATTTTTCGGAATTAGTGGGATTAGTCCAGACTACAGTCTTCATCTTATTAAAATTCAAGCATAATCCCGAAAGTGATAATTTCACAGCATAAACAATTTCCTCCTTTTCATCAATTTCCTCCTTTTCATTCTTTCCAAACAGGATCTAGTCATGCAGAATTCACATTGTTTTGTTACCTTCCCAGTTAAAAGAAGCCAGAGAAGACCCTCGGGCAATGGCTCTCCACTAGGCTTTGCCGCCGGCAATAGCTTCTGGCATTCAGGTATAGACAGCCCACGAAAGCGAATTCCCTGTAAATAAAATAAAATACAATTTGAAATTAAAAGTAAAAAAATCTTGTTTTTGAAACATAGCTTCATCCAAAATTGAGCATTCACCAAGTAATAAATGAAATCTTAAAACACGAGTAACCCAACAAGTTATTTTCAAGGCATTTATACCTCCTCTGGGTCAAGTAATGAGGTTTCCCACAGTAGTCCTGTCATTCCTCTCATCCCGCCAAGCACCTTGCATATTTAAAACAAGATAAAATAAATAAAGCATGCCCAAATGTTTAAAGACTGCATAATAAAATAATATATTATCATTCACTTCTGCACGTATATTAGAAGAGAAAAGTTGAATAAGAAACCTCCATCATATACTCCATACATCACACCAGATATATAAGAGCTTCTTACCATATCAACAGTAATGTTCCCCAGTTGAACTTTTCCATGTTCTGCTTTGAGTTTTTTAATGCGCTCCTGTAGAAAAATCAAATATGGGTAAGGAGTTTCTTCCTGCAGAAACGAAACTGTTTCTACCATACAACTTTCAATTCTGGTGAAATATACCTGCTGTTCTGGAATCAATTCCTTAAGCTGAGAACAAAGATCCTACACACAAGGAAAAAAATAACAATATAAGGTACTATATGTTGAAAAAAAGAGAACATAAGTGACACCAAAACTTTAGTTTTCTTCGTATTGAAAAATTGGAAAGTATGTCAGAACTCTTGCCTCCTCCTTTTCTCAACAGGTCAGTTAGCAGGCACCATAAATCTACTACTACTTTTAATGTAGCACACAGTCCTCATGTACATCAAATATCTATTCTAACTGTATAGTTTTGTATCTTCAGATTAAATTTTCCTCCCAGCTTATTTATTAATTCGTCAAAAGCTACTTTAGAAAAAACCCAAAAAAAAATAAGGGGGGCAACAAATCAACATGCTTCTATTTGCCACAGCTAGTTGCAGTTTGAGATTTAACTGTTTTTTCAGTTCACCAATTTCATTGATTGCAACTTGACATTTCACCATTTTAAGCCAACTAATTGCCACAATCACACAATCAAATTGTTGTCACATACAAGTTTTTCCCATTCACGAATAGTATGCAATTAATATATATATATATATGAACACACACAGAAACAGACAGGGAACAAGAGAGAGAAGGATTACAAGATCGGAAGAGGTTGTTTGGACTTGAAGCCACCGTAGTGAATTGCCGAGATTAGATTGCTGACCCTGTCACAAATATTCAATGTACAAAAATAAATAAAAATTACTACAAAATGAAGACAGACAATTACACACACACACAGAGATAATACATATACATCAGTGAGCATCATATATATATAACTTACAACACGAGACCGCAGCTTCGAAATCAGCAAAACGCTTCTGAAGAAAACCATTGCTAACACCAAATTCCACTGCTGCACAGTTTATACATTCACATCAGATTCCAACAACAGATCTCCTACCTCCATTTATTCTATATAAATAATCTACACAAAAAGTAGCATACCATACACCCACCCACGAACACACACACACACACACACACACACACACACACACACACACATATAAAATAACCATAAACTAAAACAATTTTGACAAATAAAAACATACTAGGCCAATAACCCGTGCTTGGCATGGACTTTTAATTTTGTAGTCCCAATCTTGATTGTATAAATCTAGATTAAGCATTGAGGTGTCCTATCTCTCTTTTTTATGTGGACTAAAATAAATTCTTGAAACATCTTATTCCATTGGCTTCACAAAGTGTTTTTTTTTTCTTTTTTTCTTTTTTTCTTTTGTGAGTCAGGTATATATAGTAGTTTTATAACGGAAGTTGAGAGGATTAATTTTATTCATAATTTTGTAACAGTATAAGATACAAAAGAATGGCAACAGAACAAACTTTACATTGTTTTTCCTAGTTTTCCATATTTGTAATATTTTCAGGACATTCAATTAACACAACAAGTTCTGAAGAAATTTTGGAATATTTTCTTCCTTCTTGATCTTATTTGAATTTGGTCAGAACCCCGGAAAATTAAGTAAAAAATAGTGATTTTTCATAGACTTTATTCAAAATAAAAATTGCAAGATATTTCCCTTGAGTACTTGATTCATTGACGAAATCTGAGTTTTGATAAATAAGCTTGAATCACTCCAAATTTTAAAAAAATTAAAATAATAATAATAATAATATCAACCTACACATTCACTTTTTATTTTGCTATCTAAATGTCATACAGAGACTTTTAAAATGAAGTCTGCCGACTCTTTTTAGTTTGGTATAAAAAATAAGACCAGAACGAAAATTATACAAGACGATATAGAAATAGATTAGGCATGACATTCTATATTAAAAATCTATATATACAATAGCATAATCAAAACATACACATAAGAAATTGAAATTGAGACCATTTACAAGATAATAATCATGTAATCAAAAAATTACATAAATTAAGACTTCGATTGAAGCGATTGAAATGATTGAACATTACTTTGAGCTGAAATTCAAGGCCATGAATGAAAATTGAAAATGAAATCAGTTGAATAGTGAAAGATCTTACCTTCAATCTGAAGGGGGAGAGAGAGAGAAGCTACGAGCCGAAGAATTGATCACGGAAACGGAGATGCAGGGCTAGTGTTAATATTCCACCGATGGAGCTTTGAATTGTTTACAGATTTACGAGTCTGAATAGTCTATAATATACACCGTAAAACGTGGGACTGCGAGTAAGGAATTTTCTCAAAGCTAGTTAGCAAACCCGTGCGACGGGCATGATTAATTTACATAATTACTATCTCAATTTATTTATCACAATTAAAGAATATAAAGTTAAAAAAAAAAGTGACAAAAATAATATTTTAAAAATAATAAATAAATTAGAAAAAAAGTAAAAAAAAAATAAGATGAATAAAATAGAACAGAATGGGTATTTTCTTGTTTTAATAAATATACATTATTAATAATTTTATTTATTTATTTTTACATAAATCGTAAAGAAATTATTGTTGTATGATTTAATAAATAACAATGATGTTCAAATTTTGTAGGCTATCTATGAAATGAAAATTAATGCATAAATATATAATAAAAATTTATCACCCCATGATCTATTTACTAATTAGCTAATATGTCCTATTTAACAGTTAATAAGGCACTTTTTTTTTTTTCTCTTTTGGTTCACTCTTTATGACTTTTTTTTTTTATATTTCCTTCCATTTTCTCAAATAAATAAAGGGTCTATATTTGTGGACTATGTGAAAACTGTTATAAAGCTATATAATTTTTAAAAAATTAATTGAATCCAAAGGTTAAAAATAAATTGGGAGAGATAAAGTTTTTTGAGATATCTAAAAATTTCCAGAAGACCATGTTTTTTACCTGAGATAAACTTATGTTCTCCTGCAATGAAAAAGAGAAAAAAAATAAAAAAAAATCAGTGTGAATTTTTTGTACTCCATGATGAAAGGTAAAGGGCAAAAAAGAGAAAATAACAAATACATGATGAATATCGGAAGAGTTTTTGGCTTAAATATTTATGGAAAGAGACATTCGTCATGTAGTTCTAGTATTTTAAAATACCCTCAAGCACAAAAGATTAAGACTTCTATCTCCCAAATAATTGCCGATAGATTTTTAGTAGTAGTATATACCGAAATATGAGAGAGTCCAAAATTGGGAGAGCTCCGTTCGTTACTGTATTTATATATTAAAAAAAGAAGAAGTAAATACACAGATAGTTTAAGAGGTATGAATAACCTCAATTAGCTAATAATAGAATTTCGATTAAATTAGAAATCTATTGCATATATAGGTTTGGGTCTCGTTATTGAACCTGAGATTTGGTTTATTTAATTATTTTAGGATACCTTAACTTGGATTAAATCCTAATGACTTATAATAATATGAGATTATTAATAATTTTAAAACCTATCTGGGCACACTCACAACCTAAACATAGGCTCCTACCATTAACTTGGCCTCTAGAGATACAACCCTAGGTTTGTCTGTTATTTCACTCATAAAATCAAAACATAATGATATCCTAATTTTTTTTAAAGAAAGTTTAAATATAAACACAGATATAAACATGGAAGCACCAGAATATACAAAGAATTAAAATAACATTATTTTTGGAGAGACATACCTTAATTAAATACTTGAAACTTTCTCTTTCGGGAGTTCCCGAACTTTTTATATAATATAAAAGTTTATTTTACAACAGTGAGCTAAGCACATGAGCTCTTATTTTCTACTGGTTTTCTAGAGAAAGAGCCACCATCCTGCTTGTCTGCTCTTTTTCTCTTAAAAACTCTCGATACTTAAAACAAAAGAGAACTAAAGTTTAAATAGGTGAGTATTATGGACTAAAATATAAATTACAATATTTACAAGGACTGGACGCAAAACTTGCATTATTGATTCTCTTTGAAAAAGTCGAGTAACTGTGGGCGTCCTCATCGTCACTTTTTCAAAAGTAAGATTCTTTTCTTTTTTGTTTGCATCCACATGCAGTGTTCTGAGCAACTTTCATGTGCATCTTTTTTATAAAGTAGATTCTTCAAGATAATGCGTGTGCAAAAAAGTGGATTCCTTCTAATAATTTGAGTGTCCTTCCAAAATTTTGAATAGGCTTTTGCAATTATTCTGAACATCTCTTCAAACTTTTCCTCGCATGCCTTTGGTACAGTAAGATTTCTTCAGATTTCCTTATCTTCTTAATCTTCCTTTTTGACTTGAGTGGAGTGTTCTGCATCATCTTTGTCCATGGATTTTTTAGAGGAGCATCCGTATTTGTTGTCAAAGACTTTATCAAATAACTCTTCCACATATGATTTGAGAAGATTTTCATTAATATATTCTTTATGAACAAATGTTTCACATCCATCTGTAGCTTTTTCTTTGCCTTTTGAAGAAACATGATTTGAGGGTATTGAAGATTCCTTGATTTGCATGTCCAAAATGATTTTGTGTAATTTTTCATTATCTTCAAGAAGATTTTGATTATATTGCCAGGTACTTTCTAGTTCTAAATTGAGATTTCTTATAGTTTTTTTCATTACCATGCAATGGTCACAAAATAAAATTTTTGAAGAAGTATCATGGACTACTGAAGATATATTTGGGTCAGTTCTCAAGCTTGGGGCAAGATAATAACAAATTCCAAAATGTTTTCTAGCAGTAGAAAGGGTTTCGTGTAAAGTATGGTATCCTTTCCATACTGGGCCATCAAATTTTTTGATAGATTTTGCAACTTCGGGCCAGGTGTGAAAAACACCTGTCAAATGACCTTTAAAGACAATATAGAAAGAAAATTTGTCTTTAGTCTTGGTTTGTAGGTCTTCTAGGTAATAAGAAAGGGCATTCATACAATTCATAAAATATGAAATTTTTTTATTATCATTTGGGGCTTTTAGGCTTTGGTGATAATCACTCCAAATATTATCAAGAAGAACTTTGTCAATAAAGGTAGGTTTGGTTTTGGCTTGGAAGGCAAATTTATCCTGTGGATAACTGAAAAGATAAATATCTCTAAAATCTACCCTTACTCGATCAAGATTTTGGTTAAGATTTTGAATAAAATTTGAAGAAACAACAGTGATGATTTTTTGTCTTCTTTCCATATTTTGGAGTAAGATTTTTTGTGATGCACGAAGTGTAGAACTTGGGCAAGATTAGAAGATACCAATAAATTAGATTTGGAATAAGATTTTACTCCTTTGATTTCCTGCAAAATCAAATAATTAATTTTGAGAGGACATCTGCAATAAAATTATTTTTACCTTTTATATGTTCAATTTTTACTTGAGATAGACCATGATTTAAAATATAATTTCTAAATAAAGACCACATTCTTTGAGAAATTTTACTGTCATTAAGTTTTTCATAAAATTTGACTAGTGCCTCACAATCTGTTCTTATAGTAAATTTTTTCCCAATAATAAATATACTAAAAGATTTTAGGCCTTTAATTACAGCCATAATTTCATAATCTAAAGAGAATAAATTTTTGTTATGGTAAACACCACTAGAATAACGACTAATTTTCTCAGTAGATTTGTCATCATATTCTGAGGGTTTTTTCAATAATACCGCTCCCCATCCTTGTTTACAGCCATCTGTTTCAATAATGAGATAGTCAGTGTGAAGAGGTAAGTCCAAAGGGGGTAAATCTTTTACAAGATTTTAATTTTTTGTACTGCTTTTTTATCTTCAAAGTTAAAATTTCTTTGTCATTTAGAAGAAGTTTTACTGTAAAGTGGTCCCAAATGTTTGCCAATGTCTTTAATAAAATTTCGTGCATAATTGCAAAGTCCAAGAAATTGTTGTAAAGTTTTTAAATCTTTCATGTCTTCAGGAAAATCAATAATTTTTTGAGTAATATGAGGTTGTAATTTAATAGTACATTTTCCTAATTCTAGACCAAGAAAATTTATATGTTTTTTACATAATTCCATTTTCTTTTTGGAAATAATAATACCATGTTGTTTGAAAAGATTGAAAATTGTAAATAAGTGATTAATATGTTCTTTATAAGTTTTTGAGAAAACTAAAATATCATCAATATAGCAAATAACAAATTATTTGTATAGTAAAAAAATTTCATCCATCCTTCTTTGATAAATAGATGGAGCATTTTTTAATCCAAAGGGCATTACTAACCATTCATAATGTCCTAAAAGAGTTGTAAATGCAGTCCATTTAATAGATTCTTCTGCCATTTTAAATTGATGAAATCCATATTTGCAATCAAATTTACTATAATAAACAGCATTTTGAATATGATTTATAAGACAATCTTTATCAGAGATATTATAACTATCTTCAAAAGTATTATCATTTAATCTTTTATAATTTATAACCATTCTAGATTTTCCTCGAATTATTTCACTATATTTTCTAACAATAAAGCAGCTGATATATGTCTAGAAGTAGATTTTCTAATATAATTCTCTTTTAATAATTCACTTATGTGAAGATTAAATTCTTTTTCATCTTCAAAGGTTGCCTTTATATTTGAAGTAATGATTCTGAGGTCTGGATTTTTTAGTTTTAATAAACAAATATGTTTATCTTTAACCCAATATTTTAAGGGTTTTTCTCCTATAATTTCTAATTTTTCTAATGATAAAATAATATCTTCTATTTCTTGTGTAAAAAAAACTTTTTCAATTTTTTGAGGACACAAATAATCTTGTGGTAAAGTTTTTTCTAAATTAATAATACACATA
>JAUMHB010096467.1:0-10616 GCA_032359685.1 Pittosporum tobira
GAGTTTTCTTTAGATTGAATATGTTGGGCTTAGCTAAACTTTGCCAATAGAATGAGAGCAACCTGAAGCTGGCATTGTGTAGTGATGTGAATTTGAGTTTGCAATTGGAAGTAGGGTAAAGGTTTCTAATCCTGATATGAAGTTGAGGAAATGAGTACATTTAAGATGACACTGTGGTGCATCTGTTAGTTGTTTAGGCTTAACATACAGGTTCAAAATGCTTGCCTGACTTCCCTGTTTTAAAAATAAAAAAATTAAGGTACTAGCATGTCTGTTGAACTTCTAAAAGTGTCATTTGCTCTTCATTTGGACATTTTGCCGTTGCACATATTGCAAGCTTGTCAGTTGCCGCTTATTTGCATACTAGGGATCAAGTAACTCTTTTAGTTGTTTCATTTTGCACTTTAACTTATGCTTCCATCAGATCTTTGAGATAAATTTTCTTATTTGAACTTTTTTTTATTCGATAACTCTTTTTCCGTTTGAGCCTTTACTGCTATAATTCTGAAGTTTATATAATTTACAAAACATTCCTTGTGTTTTTGGCAAATATTCGTGGACCTATATACTTTACGACTCCTTTTACTGGACATTTTTTCCCCCTAATGCAATAACTTGTTGTCAACTAGACATAGCTGTCAGCATCTTTAGGTACGCGATATGTTGTGATATGTATCTTTTTCAGAGTGTTTGTTATGATACAATAGAGGACTTACTCATTATGGTATCACTAAGGCATCTTAAATAACATGGGATCATGCTATGCAGGATACATGTATTGCGATTGACACTATTTAGAATATGATAATGATACATTTTTGAGTTAGAGTTGGGCCCTGTAAGAGTTAAAATAACATTAAAATGTTTTTTTCTCTTTGAAGAGGCGTTTCCTTTTTATTTTCTTGTTATAGAATATTTCAATAATATGCGACTCTAAGTTGCGGCTCTAGTATAGGGTTTTAAAATTATATTTTGCATTGGAGTTCGTTTGTAGTCTTATATGACTACTTTACAATAGAATTATGATAATATGCTTTAATGTACAATCATCAGTTTCTGTACGCTTAGATATGATTGTTGTATTTTGCACCTCTTCCCGTATCTTAGTTTAGGGTATTCATGATGCGGGGAATTTTGCTACACGAGACAGTTCACAGTTTGACAACTATGCTTGTAGTGAAACTGTTTCGTTGGGCCGATTGCGATAATGTCTAATCTAAACATAAATGGTATAAATTGATAATATGTGTTGGAATTCGGTATTGAATTGTTTCTTAAACTGAATTGGTCCAATCCCATCCTGCTTTTGAAGACAAACGTGGCTCAAAGATTGGTTAAAGACAAGTTGGGTCCCATACGTGGGAGTTAATGGAAGAATGCTTGCAATAATCTAGGACACCAGAAAAGGTGTATTTGGCTGTCGAGGAATGGAACCCTTTGGTTTATTATAACTGAGTTTTCTGGCTATCAGTTAGTGGAGACAATAGTTAACAAGCTTTGGGTGGGGCTAATTAAGATATTAGGATTACTGGATCAAAGATTTGAGTTAAGAGAAGAAATGGCCATGATTTTGTTATGCCTTTTTCAGGTCGGACCAGATTATTTTGTTGTGCCTTTTTTAGGTCGGACCAGATGCGGACAGGAGGAATTAGGTGTGGTTTGAGCCTACCAAAAGAAACCATGACGGGCCCTACACTGAAATATTTAGGCCTAAACCTACCCCGGACCCGCTATACATTAGGACTGGGCTGGGATCTGGGTTGGGCCTTGCCCCTTTCTGAAAGCAAAATAATATTAGATCTTTAATAAATTTTTACTTGCAAAAAATAAAATAAAAAATAGCTCTTAATTTCTTTTGTTAACTAGATTAGCATTTATTATTATTTTTGATATGTTTAGCATTTAACTCACTATAATTAATAAACCGCAAATGTTATAGAAATCGCTAGGTAGGTGTAGTTGGTGGAGGCCCGGCTAGCCTGTAGACTGCCTATTCATTTCCTAGATTGTTTGAAGGTTATTTTACTTTTATTATTTTATCTTACTTTTTACATTTGTATGTAAAATGTATACAAACATAATTTAATCGGTGCCATCTGTTTAAAAAGGATTGGAGTTGCCAGATAATTGAGGGTTTATTACCCAACTTCGGGAACAGTTAATGTGCTGACCTGTATTAAGCGGGTAAAGCCGTCTTCAGTAACGAGATTCTTCCAAGCTTGGAATGGTATCAGGATTCCAATGAGGGGGCACAAGAAGTTGGAATAAGATTTCTCACTGCTTAGTATTGTCTTTTTGCGGGGTTAGAAATAGGAGATACTTTGTGAATAAAGAAAATTAGGTGCTTTTAGTTGTCATAAAAAAAGGTGGGCGCTTCATTTTTTATTTTTTTTGCTTGAGCTTTTTATATTTAGGGCCGGATGAGTTTTTTCAGGGGTCTAGTGCATTTTTCACTGATATTTTGGTTGGGAGTTCAGACTAGGGACCTGTTAGGGCTGTTTGGTTGGTGTATGTAGAGAATGATTGTGGTGCAAGTTGTACTTTTGTTTTGTGCGCGAACTTTTACATACCAAAAACGTATTGGTGTTGATGCAAACTCTTCTTGGCACTCTTTAAGTTAATATTGTTACTAGTTTTTAAAAAAAAAAAAGTTACGTAGAGAACATATAAACATACATTATAGGTAAAGTTACAAACTTCACATGAATATAACCAGGAAAACAAATTTATTTCATGCATATTCTTACTTCAAATCTTCTACATGAGTAACGGAAGGATTATTACAGCTACATAAAGAAGCTAATCATTTGATAAAGCGATATTAGTTAAATTGTGTCTCCAAGTCGCTAATGCTTAACAAAAGTGAGAAACTGTGTATGCGAATGACCTGTGTTTAATAAAGTGAAACTGAATATGCTTAGGAAAAGTCTTTAGGAGATAATATTATTTTTTTTTTTTATCATTTTCCTTCTCTTTTACTGGAATTAGCTTTGGTCCCTCGGTGCGGGTCTAGTCTTTCATTGTTTTGTTCTTTTTGTGTTTTACATCCTTCATGTGTACATTGGTTGTTCTTGTTGTAGGGTTTAGTTTGTTTTCTGTTGTCGCTAATGTAATGTGAGCCTGCATAATTTACAGATTTCATTGTGGACCCTGGATCTGAGCTACCTGATGATGAGGATGGCAGGCGGATGCATCGGCGGCCTATGCTTCCACGTGAGGACGAACAGGAAGATGTTGAAGCTCTTGAGAGAAGCATTCAGGCAAGATATGCCCGGCAAAGTTATACGGAATATGATGAGGAAACAACGGATGTGGAACAGCAAGCTCTTTTGCCATCTGTCAGGGATCCAAAGTTATGGATGGTCAAATGTGCGGTATGATTAACAATGCCTCCTTTATTCATAGTTTTTTTTTTAACAATTCCTCTTTAATTACTTTACTAATTTGATGTTAATGTCTGCTAGATCGGCCACGAGCGAGAGGTGGCCGTGTGCTTAATGCAAAAGTGCATTGATAAAGGAGCTGAGCTGCAAATCAGATCAGCTATAGCACTCGACCATCTCAAAAACTATATATACATTGAAGCAGACAAAGAAGCCCATGTGAGGGAGGTATGTGTGTTGTCATCAAGAGTCAGGAATACACAAAAGTAGATTGAGAATATTTGTGTCAATTGTGATCTAATTGATCAATGTTCTCTGTATCAGGCTTGCAAGGGTATGCGAAATATTTTTACAGGCAGTAAGATTTTGCTCGTTCCCATCAAAGAAATGACAGACGTCCTTGCTGTGGAAAGCAAAGGGGTCGAGCTTACGAGAGGCTCCTGGGTCAGAATGAAAATTGGTACATATAAAGGCGACCTTGCAAAGGTAACAAATAGCCCTCCTTACCCCGTCTCTTGTTGTTTTCTGCATTTAATTTTTCACAAAGATATTTATTCCTTTGTGTGACATAGGTTGAGCTGTTGGACAATGTGCGCCAGAAAGTTACAGTGAAGTTAATTCCTAGGATTGACTTGCAGGCCTTGGCAAGTAAACTGGTATGCATTCATAATTTTTTCTCTTAGAGTTTTACTACAGTTGTGACACATAGGTGTGTGCTTTTGTTTTCTCTCATAATCTTAATATAAATAAGATATAAATAAGCTTCATTTCTAAATGTATACTTATTGAAGATTCAGTCTTTTTTGGTCTCGAGGCAATTCCTTTTATCTGTAAGCACAATTTTACATAATAATCCTATTTTTGTTTCAGGAAGGTAGGGAAGTTCCAAAGAAGAAAGCGTTCACTCCTCCACCACGTTTTATGAATGTTGACGAAGCTAGGTAACATCCTTCTATGTGATTATTTTCTATAGAAATTACTTCTGACCTTTGCTTACAGTAACTTTTGTGCTCTTTATCTCCAGAGAACTGCATATTCGTGTAGAGCGTAGAAGGGATCCACAGACTGGTGATTACTTTGAATGCATAAATGGCATGATGTTTAAAGATGGTTTTTTGTACAAAAATGTATCCGTTAAGTCGGTTAGGAGTCAAGGCATTCAGCCGAGTTTTGACGAACTCGAGAAATTCCGGCAACCTGGTGAGAATGGTGACGGTGACATCGCTAGCCTGTCAACCTTATTTGCGAATCGAAAGAAAGGCCATTTTATGAAAGGCGATAGGGTCATTGTTGTCAAAGGAGATCTAAAGAATTTGAAGGGATTGGTTGAGAAGGTTGAGGAAGATGCTGTCCATATTAAACCAAATGATGAGGGTCTTCCGGTAAAAGATACTGCCTTTCTTGCCATTATTTTCTTTTTCGAAGCATATTTTGGTGAATACTTAGAATTTTTTTTTTCCTTCTTATTTTGAAGAAAACTCTTGCTGTAAGCGAAAAGGAGCTTTGCAAGTACTTTGAACCAGGTAATCACGTGAAGGTTGTCTCTGGTGCAACCGAAGGTGCAACTGGCATGGTTCTGACGGTTGAGAGGCATCTGGTCAACATTGTTTCTGATACAACCAAGGAAGTTGTAAGTGTTGATGGATTCTGCTAATTTGCACTTATTTGTAGTCCCTCCAATTAAAAATGTAAGAGCATTATTTACATGAATAATTTGATGATAGACAATACAACTGTGAAAATCTTGAATTATTTTTAAAATACTTTATTATAAATAATAAATTTTTGAAAACTCAGAAAGGTTCATGTTAATTTGGACTTGAAATTGTTCAATACTTTTCAAAAATCAATAATGCTTTTATATTTTGGAACTGAGGATTAACTATTGTCCTTATCTGTTGACTGATTTTGTATGTGTTGTTTTCAGATCCAAGTATTTTCTGACAATGTTGTGGAGAGTTCAGAAGTGACATCTGGCAAAACCAGAATCGGGGACTACGAGCTTCATGACCTAGTGCTTCTTGAGTAAGCTTCTCTCTTGGTTTTTTTTTTTTTCTTTTTTTTTTTCCTTCTACGAAAAAAATGTGGAGGCATGACTCTTTCCTTGTTGTCATGCAAGTGCCTCAATGTTTTTTCAATTTTCTGCAGCAACATGAGCTTTGGTGTAATCATACGTGTTGAAAGTGAAGCTTTTCAGGTGACCACCATATCATATAAATTGAATTACTGAAGTGAAAATGTTACATATACGTTCTTGAATTCAGTTTATCAATTTTCAGGTTCTTAAAGGTATACCTGATAGGCCAGAAGTTGCAGTAATTAGACTAAGAGAAATTAAATACAAGATTGAAAGGAAGAATTCTGCACAGGACAGATTGAAGAATGTAATATCGGTGAAAGATGTTGTGAAAGTTCTCGAGGGCCCATCCAAGGTGAGATCTGCAACCTCTTTGACATTCATAGAAAAAATAGATTTGTATTCTATTAAACAAGTACTCACAGCTTGTGTGATATTTAGGGAAAGCAAGGGCCCGTGGAGCATATATTTAAAGGTGTTCTATTCATATACGATCGTCACCATCTAGAGCATGCTGGTTTTATCTGTGCTAAATCACAATCTTGCATGGTCGTTGGTGGATCACGTGCAAATGGTGATAGAAACGTATGCATCTTCTAATTTTATGTTGACCTTTTTTAACCTTTTCTAGTAATAATGTGAACTCTGTTTTAACTATATCTTCATTCGTATCATATCATTTTTGTAGGGTGACCTGGCATCAAGGTTTGCTCAGCTTAGAGCTCCTCCTCGCATCCCTCAATCTCCTGGTAGAATGGCTAGAGGAGGCTTTCAAAACTGTATGTTAATGTTTGGGGCCCTCTTAGACTTTTTTCAGTTATATAAATTATTGTAGTGTTGTGAATTTTGTAATTTTCACGTTTTCTTTTTTCTTTTTCTAGTGTTATATGTTGGATAGTTTTGTTATGATCCTTTTTATTTTTGGTCTGTTTATGGTCACGTTGACCAAATATTTATCTTAAATTCTACAGCTGGAGGAAGATTTAGAGGTGGAAGGGGGGCGCATAATTCTTTTATTGGTTCTAGAGTCAGAGTACGCCTGGGTCCCTTTAAAGGCTATAGTGGGATTGTTAAAGATATTAAAGGCCCATCTGTTCGCGTTGAATTGGAGTCCCAGATGAAAATTATAACAGGTTAGTTATTATTATTTGAATTGACGAAATTCTTTTTCCTGCTTGGTTTTCTTGTTTCTTTTAGATCACTGGCCCTGGTTTGTATATGCAGTTAATCGTGACCAAATCTCTGAGAATGTGAACACTTCAACACCATTCCGGTACCTAAATAACTTATCCTTTCTTTAACTGTTTAGATTTTAAATTATTTTTTCTTTGACTAATTGTACTTATTTATTGTGTCAGCGAGGCACCTCGCTATGGTACTGGAAGTGAGACACCTCGATATGGTGTGGGAAGTGAGACCCCCATGCATCCTTCACGAACTCCACTGCATCCGTATATGACTCCTATGAGAGATTCTGCAGGTTGGATCTTCTATCTGCAGTATTCAACAATTCTAATACCAAAAATAGGCATTTTAGCTATTTATGTATAGTTTATGACTTTTTATATTTAGCTATTTATGGATTCCGTATATTTATATTTCTGGTTTGTCTACAGCGACTCCTATTCATGATGGTATGAGGACACCAATGCGTGATAGAGCATGGAATCCATACACGCCAATGAGTCCTGCAAGGTTTGCCTCTGAATTTTGTACATCATATTTAATAATGATACTTGGTCGATGTAGACAGTGCAATTTTGTCATATTTAGGGCTGTTAAACGAGTCGAGCTGCTCGGCTCGTTTAGTTAAACGAGCTTTTTTCTCGAGCTTTTAACGAGCCAAACTCGAGCTTTTCGTGAAAAATCTGAAAATATTTATTGTTATCGAGCTTTTATCGAGCCGAGCTTTAAACGAGCTGAGCTCAAGTTTGGCTCGTTAAACCAAACAAGCTTTTTTTAACGAGCTCAAGCCCAGCCTTAACCGAGCCGAGCCCTTGGCTCGTTTAGCACTCCTAGTCATATTTTAAGAATGATATGATATGGTGGTTTGAAGTGTTTATTTTTACTAATAATCAATACTTTTTATGCGTATGAAATAGGGATAATTGGGAAGAAGGAAACCCTGCTTCTTGGGGAACAAGTCCACAGTATCAGGTTAGTCGTGACTTGCTCAATGTGTCATATAGCTAAGTTAAATATTACTCCCTTCGTCCCAAGATAAATGCCATTATTTCTGTTTCAGTGTGTCCCTAAATTAAAGTCCTACTACCTTATTTCTGGTTTGATTTGTCTCTAAATTAAAGTCCTATTCCCTTATTTGGTAATTAAATTTATTACATTTTTCCAATGCAGTAATTGGTCATTTTTTGTAGTCATGTTGAAAATTTTAAACAAGTAAAAAAAAATAATGAAATATCCTTAGCACAGAAAAACTGTAGCTGACAGAATAAGTGGGAGAGGAGAAATTGGATTCTGTATTTATCTCGCGAAAAAAAATATGCAAAATTGGTTAAGAGAATAATTACTAAAGTTAATGGATATTTAAAAAGCTTAAAAGGCAATTTTGGGAACAAAATATATTTTTTAATTGAGTGTAAAATGGAATTGATGAAATTAGGACTACATTTTTGGGACGAATGTAGTACATATTATTAACACACTGCATGGAAAATCTCAATGCACACAGCCAGGAAGCCCTACATCAAGATCGTATGAAGCACCTACCCCTGGTTCTGGTTGGGCCAGCACCCCTGGTGGCAATTATAGTGAAGCTGGAACCCCAAGGGATAGCAGTCCAGCCTATGGTATAATTTTCTCTATTCATTCACTAATATAAGAAAAAAAATGGAGCGGAAAAAGTTCATAAATTTACTATAGGCTTTTCCTTATTTGGGTATCAAACAATAAACCCATAAATTTGTCTCTATTACAGCAAATGCTCCAAGCCCATACTTGCCATCAACACCTGGTGGTCAACCGCCCATGACACCAAGTTCAGCATATCTACCTGGCACGCCTGGCGGGCAACCAATGACACCTGGAGGGGGTGGTTTGGATTTGATGTCTCCTGTAGTAGGTAGTATATCTTTTCGTAGTTCTGAATTCTATTTGTTTAGTGGGTGACTCTGTTCCAAATATAAACAATACAAAGATGAATAAATAAGAGAGCCCGTGAGGCTTAGGCACAAGGTGTGCCTGCCCAGCAACTTTTATAATGTTGATCTTGTAATAGTGAATTAGTAAAATGTCACAACTGAATGAAATAGATCACATAAATAGCGGGATCCTTGAAACATATTTTCAAGTCAGCAGCAAAAGTTTGGATGATTAACAGTCGGTATATGCAGGTGTGGATGATGGACCCTGGATCTTGCCAAACATATTGGTCAATGTACGCAGATCAGGTGAAGACATCTCTTTGGGAATCATTCGAGAGCTGCTCCCGGTATGTTTTCAAGCAATTAGCTAATTAATTAATTAAATCCATGTATGCTTCTCTTTTAGTTAGTCAATCTTTTATCTTTTTATGCAACATTTAACGAATGTTTGTGTTGTGTGGTTACAGGATGGTTCGTGTAGGGTTGCCCTAGGTTCAAACGGCAATGATGAAACAGTCATTGCGTTCCCTAATGAAATTGATGCAGTGGTTCCACGAAAGTCGGACAAAATCAAGATAATGGGTGGTACATATCGTGGGGCCACAGGGAAGCTTATTGGTATAGATGGTACAGATGGGATTGTGAAGTTAGATGATACACTAGATGTCAAGATATTGGACATGGTCAATCTGGCTAAACATGCCTAATAATGTAAGTTTTGGTATTGGTTCAGACTCTGTTAGTTGACAATAAAGTATTTCAAAATTATGATGTATATCTAGTTGTAATTCATACAGTATCCGTTCAACTTTTTCCACTTGTTTAATTTGAGCTGCTAGGGGATTGATCATGATTTTGCCAAAGAAATTTTTCCTCTTGAAATTTTCTTTTCCTCGATGCTCCGTTTGCAACTTGGAGAGGGAGTCATTATGAAAAGAGAATGAAATGAAAATAATATATATATATATATATATATATATAGAGTTGAGTCATTTTTCTCATTAATTTATTCTGAATTAGGAATACAAATTTTGCGTAATGTTGTCCCATTGGAGATTGGAGAAGTTAGGTATGTCAGTCACGCCACAACTTTTAACCACTTTGTAAAATTAGTTTACCGCCGAAGGCTTGTATGCTGATTGTTGATGACCTGAACTAGAATATGAACCTGCAACCTCAATGGCATTAGCAATTATACCTGCAGATTTCTCGTGCATTTCTTGGCCCAACTTTTCATTCTTCATTTCTTTTTCAATATGCACATCATCCTCCATTGTTATAATCACAGCTTCTGCTCCGTGAGGTCTGGATACAGTGGCCTCTTTGATCTTCATATGCTCGTCTACACGTACATCATTAATTTTTTGAACCATCTTCTTCTTCTGTATCTTCTTGATGAAGCAACACAGAGCAACCAAAAGGAATGCAAGGAAGAAAAAACAACCAAATGACACGAATACCACAAATATGATGGTTGATGCCATTTGAATGTTTGATGTGGAGAATCTGGTGCAATTGGAGCTTATTTGTAGCGAGAGTTGGAAGATGTTGCAGTAATTTGATGCTTTCAAGTTTCAGAAACTTGACTCTCATTTCAAGATTTAGGTGACTTTCTGTTATTGATTGAATTAGGAAGCACTACTCCAAAACTTCACATATTTTTTGTGCAATTCAAGCAAATCTCCTTATTACATGGCTCTTTTCTGACTTACCACCTTTTGGAATATTCATCAATTAATCTTTATTGACATTTCATCAAAACATATTTGTTGATGTCAAAATGTCATCAACTTCAATGTTATTGGAACTCTAATCTAAAATCTAAGGAATACATTCTTAGTATGATGGCCAGAACCCCCAAGGAAACGGCCCTCTAATGTCAGAGTGAGTATTGGACACTCGAATGATAATTATTGTGTGAAGGTGCTTAGAGTTTAGAGAGAATTTGTTATCTCTTTTGTATTTGTTGTACCTCATATAGGGAAAGTTAGTGTTCCCTAATGAACCAACTCTTTTGAGGAGGTGAAAGAGATTTGATCAAGATCATAGGATATG
>JAUMHB010096500.1:0-10613 GCA_032359685.1 Pittosporum tobira
TTCCTTTCAGGTGCAGATAACTAATAACGGGGTTATTGGGGGGAATGAACTAGAGGTCCAGATGCTTAGATGTTTCCGCTGCGTAATATTAGCTAAAAGAATAAGATGTGTAGAGAGAGCTGTATAATAAATATATATTTTTTTAGTTATATCTTATTATAACCTTATATCTTTTAAGTCATGTGTATTTTTCAGTCATGAAATTAATATTTAATAAATTGGCAACCCAAGTTGAGGTGTGGAATGACCCGGATTTGGGGTGTCACAGATTTGACACCATCTGGGGACTTGCTTTATAGCATTCGGCCGCTGGGCCCGAGCCAGGCAGGACCAGGACTGAAGACTAGGAGCTCCTGACGGTGACGGTCCGGGCGGACCGATGGGGATGCGAAACCTCTTGGAGGCCGATTAGCCAAACTTCGTGCTTTCTGGAGGCCGAGTGGCGGGGGTCGATCTTCTTTGGGCGAGGCGGGTTGCCGAGTCCTAAGGATGACCGATCGGACTAGGATGCTACGTTACCCTAATTAGTGCCTAATTAGTGCCAAGGTGGAAACCTTAACTCTAATTTAGAATAATTCCTATCATCATGTATGTATGATCTTGTAGGGTCTAATGCAAAATTTTGATTGTACTGATTTCTGTACATCGTTCATTAATGCTTGTACAATTAAAAAATAAAATTTTAAATTATTTTTATTGAACAAATAAATAAAATTATAATTTAACATATCTAATAGGAGTAATATAGAAATTCCACCATTTTAATGCGCAAACAGGTATGTGCAGAAATCAGCACCCATCAAGAATACCTAACGAAATCATGACGAAAGGTATCATTATCTAATTAGACCATATGTCTTAAATTTCTTTTTTATAAAAAAAAATTAAAAAATGTGTAAAAGGAGCAATTCTTAAAAAAAATACTCCTTTTGTACTAGTTTAATCGTAATATTTTAACTTTTTATAAAGTTTAAAAAATTTATTTGATGTTATAATTTTAAAAGGAGAATAGTGATTGAAGTAGTAATATTATAATTTTAAAAATGAGAATAGTGATTAAAGTGGTGGTGTATAGTATTAATATTATAATTTTAAATATGAGAATAATGATTGAAGTGATGGACCATATTTGATAAAGTAAAAATAATTTAGATAATTTATATTATTAAATTTAAAAAAAAATAATTTTTATGAGACGTATAAAAAATACAAGTGTTATAATTTTTATAATAGATCCATAGCCACCAGCCACGTTCTAATTAATTTCATCAGCTATTCCCCACGCCCTTTAGTCTATGTATATACGTGTGTATATATATATACACACATAATAGAATACTCTTGTGTGTGTGTGTGAGAGAGAGAGAGAGAGAGAGAGAGAGAGAGCTAAAAATAAAATAAAATGGAGGATCCTCCAAATTCAGCTGAAAAGAGAAAGACGATGAAGATGATAGAAGAGCCTCTGTTGGAAACTTCAAACTCGGAATTAGGTGGTTTAAGCACCATCCCATACATCATGGGTACGTACGCATTCATACACTCTAATCTACTTTACTCATTTTATTTTTTATTTTTTAAAATTCACATAATTGATTTTATTTTTTTTTTCTGAACAAAAAAGAAGGGAATAAACATTAATTAATAACTTAAGATAATCTTTATGGAACAGTGAATGAAGCATTTGAGAAAACGGCGAGTTATGGGCTAACACCAAACATGATATTGTACCTGATGAAGGTCTATCATCTCCAACTGGCCACTGGAAACTACATTCTTTATTACTGGTCAGCAGCCACTAATTTCATGCCAGTTCTTGGTGCTTTTCTTGCCGATTCTTTCTTCGGTCGGTTTCCGATGATCGGAGTCGGATCCATTTTTAGCTTTCTGGTAAGTTTCCAATGCCCCGTTTTATTAAAATTGTATAACAAAAATTACTTGTTCGTGAAATTAAAAGTTAACATCAAGAGGGAGATCGATGCTTTATCCTCACCGAATCTTGTTCCATTTTTATATTCGTCTACTTTCAAGTTTGAACTCATGCTAGCTAGTGTAGATAAATTCAATCTCTCAGCTTAATTTTCATTATGTTAGTTAATTAATAATTAATAAAAAAGAATCACACTTGATTCAAAAATATATACTCTTACGTCTTCAAAATCATCACCTAAATTTTTAACAATTTTTTGATATAAATTTTAGTTATCTTAAAAACATATTTGTACATTATATAATTTACTATATTTTTTTTTGTATATTAGATTAAAAATATAATATGCAAATATGTTAATCAAAAATATAGAGATGCCTATAAAATATAACATACATATGTGTTTTTGAAACGTCATAAAAATTAGTGTAAAAAATTGTTAAAAATTTAAGTTATGTTTTTTTACGTAAAAATAAAAATAAAAATGAGTGTGTGATTCAAGTATTATTCATTATCCTTGTCAAAATGAAGAACTCATAAAAATATTAAAATTTTCAGTGAAAAATATCAATTCCCGATACCCCTCTAACAAAACAAAAAAAGAGTACGATGATGGTCTTGATCCTCTACTTATAAGGTCATTAATAAATAAATAAAATAAAATATTCAACCTTGAAGAATGAATTTATCCGACTTGGGTAAATTATTTTCCCTATCACCTACTACCACTTAATGCTGGCCCTAGGCTCAATGGACTTGTGGTCCACAACTACGAAAATGTTATCCACGTCTATCCAATTCAATTTATCTAAACATGGTCCACATCCTCGCAATTCAGTTATCCCGATCAACCGATGGGCGGTGATTTTATTATTTGTCAATATGCAGTTAATTTTTCAAAAGTGAATTTCAAATGTTTTCAAACTTGAATTATTCTTAATTGAGTTCCGAAAAATTTGTTTTGGTAACTAATAATATATTTTAAATGTAATTTCTAATTTTTATTAACGTATTGATTATAGGCAAAGTCAAATGAATTTCTATAAATTCTAATTATAAATATATTTAAATTAACATTTGAAAAGTCAAAATAACGCTCAACGGATGGAGTAAAGATATACTACTAACTAAACTGGTTAAATTGTTATTTTGAAGGGAATGACGCTCTTATGGTTAACAACCATGATCCCACAAGCTAGGCCGCCTCCTTGCTCTGAATCATCCAGCGATAGTTGCAGCTCTCCCACAACTTTTCAAATATTTGTCTTATGTTGTTGTTTTGGGCTAATTTCCATCGGCGCTGGGGGCATCAGGTCATCTTCCACAGCTTTTGGCGCCGATCAGCTGGTCGAGAAAAACAAGAAGTTCAAAAATGAAGGAGTATTAGAAAGATATTTCAGTTGGTACGCGGCTTTTACCTCGCTTTCAGTTGTCATGGCTTTAACTCTCGTGGTGTACATTCAAGATCACTTGGGGTGGAAAGTTGGATTTGGAGTTCCTATGGTGCTCATGTTCATTTCGGCATTTTCGTTCTTTTTGGCTTCTTCACTCTACATCAAGTTGAAGCCTAAATCAAGCTTGCTCACTAGCTTCTTTCAAGTGATAGTGGCCTCTTACAAAAATAGAAATCTTGAGTTTCCATCTCCGATGACAAATATGGTGTACCATGTCAAGAAGGGCTCCATGTTGATCGTCCCAAGTGAGAAACTAAGGTATGATCATTATTGTATGCGTTTACCTTTTTCACTCCCGTTATGGCTATACATCGATTTAATTTTCAACCAAGTCATTTGTCGTTGTCCATTTAGATTATTGACATCCACGAATTTAAGTAGCATATACACGAATTTTAAAGCGTATGCATTGTTTGTTGGAAATTCGTACAAACACCACTAGAAATCTCAACAGTACCTTATCGGATGAACAACCACAAATGAGTTTGTTGCGAATACTACTATGAATCACTCCTTATATATGGTGAAAATGAGAGATACACTAATGATGAACTAATTAACTTATTTACCACTAGTGCATTTTGTACATGCTGCATTATATGATTTACCATTCTTATGTATGGTACGATGTCTAATTATATAACTCTAATGCACTACTGTTGAATTAGTTCATACAACAATAATGTATTATTGTGTCCTGACCCTTGTAGTTGAAAAAAATGGCTCATCTTCTATAACTTATCTTAATAAAGCCCCGTTTTTTTTTTCCTCTAGGTTTCTTAATAAAGCTTGCATTATTCAGCAAGACTTGACAGTTGAAGAAAGAGTTACAGACCCATGGAGTGTTTGTACAGTTGATGAAGTCGAGGACCTGAAAGCCCTACTAAAGGTGATCCCGTTGTGGTCGACAGGAGTAATAATGTCCATTGATTTATATTTGCCTTCTTTCCAAGTACTCCAAGCATCATCCATGGACCGACATTTGACTCCATGGTTTGAAATCCCAGCTGCCTCTTTTGGCATGTTCTCCATCATTTCCATCATACTTTGGGTCGCTCTTTATGACCGTTTAATCCTCCCCCTAGCATCAAAAATTGTGGGAAAACCTGTTCATTTCACCGCGAAACAAAGAATGGGAGCAGGGATATTTTTGTCTGTCTTTTCCATGGTCATGACAGGAATTGTAGAATATTTCAGAAGGGGAATTGCATTCAAGGACGGAGTTTCGGATGATCCAGAAGCCATAGTGAACATGTCAGCTATGTGGCTGATACTACCTAATTTTATGTCAGGAGTTACTGAGGCCGTTAGCATGGTAGGTCAAAATGAATTTTATTTTGGCGAGTTACCTAGAAGCATGTCGAGCATAGCTACCACTCTGCAATTGTTAGGAATGTCTGCTGCAAGTTTGATCGCGAGCTTGATAATGAATACTATCGATAATGTTACGAAAAGTGGAGGGGGGACAAGTTGGGTAGCGAGCAATATTAACAAGGCTCACTATGATTACTACGCTTGGGTTATGGCTGGTTTGAGTGCGGTCAATGTGATGTATTTCATTCTTTGCAGCTGGGCTTATGGTCCCTGTCAAGAAGTTATTAGGTTTTGTGATGATAGGGTTGAGGTAAGAGATAATTAAGTTAGCGATGATAGGGTTTGTATGATAAAACATTAATGGGAATTTATACTTGGAGGAGTTAAATGATCACTTTGTCAATCTTATAAGCATATATTGTACTGCATGTCAAATATATAATTACTATGCGACTTTTAGCTATACAATTGTAATATATTCTTACATGATTCACTAATTGTTAATCCATTCTTAACATCACTAAATATGGATTTCATTGGTGACCCATATTTTTGGAAGAGTTCACAATCTGACATGGACCACAAATATGGATGATAATAAAAAGTGTGATAAGATACTACACTTGATAACAGTCCATTTTCATCGTCATTTTATTAGGAAACACAACTTTTTAGCGTTCGATTAAAATTATATTGATGGGACAATTATGATATTTGTTAATTTGATTATTATATAATGACTTGGCTTTGAGGTGTTGAAGGTGTCCTCTGTTTAATGGTGGTACACTGTTGTGAAGCAAGAATGATTTAGGACATGTTTGGTACAAATTATAAAAAGTCGATTCTAAAATGTTCTTTTTTTGTATTTATTATTTTGTACATAAAATGTTTGTACTTTAGTTAAAAAGATTGTTAATAATCTATGTCAAACAGGACCTTATTAAAGTAAAGTCACTTAAAATTTTAAAAATCTATTATTGACGACTTTTGTTACATATCCTTTAATTATTAGACACATGATTTGTGATAATAATTTGAACTGAAAGATAAAATATTTTTTATTGTAAAAAAAAAAATGACGAGTCTTCAGTTTGCGGCTAATGTTCTGAATTTTTTTTATATTCTTCAACGATGTGGTGAAAATATTTTGATTATTGAGAATCAAATTATTTAATGTATGTATACAAAAGAATCAATCTTTAGCTGTTTTTTTTAAAAAAAATTAAAGTAGAAAGCTTGAACTTGATTTATATTTGACTTAATCTTTTTTTGGGCCAAATTTAATTTTATTAATAACATGAATTAAATATGAGTGAATAAAAGAGTTCAATTTGAGGTTGTGAGTTCGTGACAAAAAATAAAATTTAAATTTATTATAATTCATGGAATAGATTGATACAATAAAATAAAAGAATATGAACAAAATAATACTCGACTAATTTAATTATTAAATTATTTGATTTTTTTTCGTGATTCCACACATACTCGATGATACTCTACAAATAATCAGATAATTAGGTATATTAAATTAAATTAAATTAAATTAAATTAATATTGTTTATCCTTTTTAGTTTTCTTCTTTATTCATAATTTTATACTTATACTAATTTATACTCCATCCGTCCCAAGCAATTCATAACATTTTGACTTTATGAGGAGTTTAAAAAATATGTTTGATATTATAATTTTAAATAGGGTAATAGTAATTGATATTATTATTTAAATAAAAAAATAGTGAATTATTAGTTAAAGTTGTGAGGTATAATATTGATATAATAATTTAAAATAAGATAATAATGATTGAAGTATTAGGTCATAGTTGATAAAGTAAAAATAATTTAGACAATTAACATTATTAAACTTTCTAAATTAAATATGTTATAACAATATGAAATGTTTAAAAAAAATATATTACAATATAAATAAAACGAAATAACAGTAAATAAGGCCCACTTGCTTAACAAGTGGAATGGTAACTCATTATCGATAGATTGATTGACACACATGTTATCGAAAAGATGAAATTAATTAAATATTATATGTGCTAAAAAAGTCTTCGTTCAATAGTAAAAATTAAAATTATTATATTTTTAACTTTTTGAAAGTGTTGGATATTTTTCAATTCCTTATCATACATAGATTATTTGTCTATTTATGAAATTATCTTATTCGATCATTTTGTGATTTGGATCTAATTGCACTTCACGTTCCAAATTTTCATAATTCAATTAAACTTTCTTGGGCGAAACAGAGGATATCGATTGTGGGATTATGTTATTTTTATTAAAAAAATATTATTTATTATTATAAAATTATTTTTATTTAATTAATTTTATGTAGTTTTGGTGTATTGTATCACTCACTTAAAAGAAAATTAATAGTCATAATTAAATATCACATGTTGACTTTTATGTAGAGGAGCTTGTGGAATCGCCGAATCGGTGAGACGATGAACCACAGACAAAATGAGTATCATTGAAAATTAATGTTTTATTTATATTTTATTTTCTTTGTCTTAAAAAGAATGAGTTCAAATATTTTTTTTATTTTCCAAAAAGAATAATTTAATTTATCATTTTTAGTTTGTAATTATTTTCTTATTCTCACTTTATATAACATCAAATTTTTTTTTTCACTCTATTATTATAAAATACATTTGCAATGATAATTTTATCAAAAAAATATATTTTCTCCTAAAAAGTTAGGCTCGGTTTGATACAAAGAAAATGTGTTTCAAAAAATATTTTATGGTAAAAATTTTTCTGATAAAATAATTTCGAAGAAAATGACTTATTTTCTTATATTTGATGGTAAAGCTAAAAATGAGACTGAAAATATATTTTTATATTTAATTTTTGAAATAAATTTAACAATTATGTTATTACAAATTAATATAAGTATATTTTAATTTTTTGAATAACATAAATTAAGTTCTTACAATAATTTTTTTTATTAATTTGTATGTATATAAAAACTTAATATATGATCTAACAATAATAATGTTCATTCTTTGTATGGTTTAAAAAAATTTTAAGAATAAGAAAATTTAAAATTTATGAAATATATGTGTACATATAATTCAATACAAAAATATTAATTATTCATATATTGTGAAAATAAAAATAAATTTACTTAATTATAATGTTGGGCTTATTTACGATTTTTTAAAAATGTATTTGATTATAAAAAAATTATCAAAATTTTTCTTATATAAGTATTATAGCTTTATATAGTAGAATAATTGTTAAAGTTGTGAGACATAATATTAGAGTAGCGGCTGAAGTAACATGTCATATTTGATAAAATACAAATAAATTAGATAATTTATTTTTTTTAAATTTTTAAAAATATATATTGTAAAAATTGTGAAACGTCTTAACATAAAAAATATTATAAAAATTATGGGATTGAAGGAGTATATATGGAGATCCGTGTCAACCATTCTCGTTAATGTGAACTTTCTCCAAATCGTTGACAGCTTCTCCTCTTGTTTCAGTAACCCTTGGTCGAGAGTTTATTGAACTGACTGACTGGATAGGATTTTGGTTCCTTTTAAATATTATTTTAAATTTAAATTTTATAAATAAAAAATATAATATTAAAAAATTATCTTTTTAATATAAAATTTTATAATATTAAAATATAATTATACATCTTAAAATTATCTTCTTCTTTTTTATATAAAGAGGTGGGATAGTCGAGTACTCAAGTCTTACTTCTTGGTATGGAGTCATCTTCATCATTCATGATTGCTTAGAGAATTGTCGCCCCCAAAGACGTCACCAATGTTGAAGTCCACAGATTACGCTTTATGAGACATAGTTATTGTCGGAGAGAACCGAGAAGCATGGTGCCATCAAGTGTGCGTGTATATAAAATATCTCACCTTGAATTAAAAATTAAAAATAATAGATTTATAACTCATTTATATTATTTATTTATTTTATTTGCTCGGACTCTAATTCCAACTCTCCTGTAAATTCTTAACAAATATCATTGTTTCCCATTTTTTGTTGATCAATTTTTAATTTCTTATTTTCATATTTTATTGTCTTATAGCCTAGCAAGTAAAGTTTAACAGAAAAAACAAAAATCTTGATAAATTAAAGAGGTGAATATAAAGGCCTCTTTTGATTCTTTTTAATAAATAATGAAATCGCCCACCTTCAAACGTTTTCCTAACCAATCCACAAATTATTACCACTAATTTTTGATTTTTTGCTATATATATATATATAAGAGTCCATTTCCATCGTTATTTTATTAGGAAACATACTTTTTAGCATTCGATTAAAATTATATTGATGGGACAATATTTGTTAATTTGATTATTATATATTATATAACGACTTGGCTTTGAGTTGTTGGAGGTATGGTGACGAAGGTGATCTTATCGCTGGATTGCTCAATTTATTTAATGCATGTACACCTACAGTTATGTACTATTTTTTTTTTTGTTTGATCGAAAGAATCAATCTTATAGTTGTTTTATTTAAATAATTAAAATAAGAGGCTTGAACTTGATTTATAGCCGATTTAATCTTCTTTTTTTCTTGGGGTCAAATTTAATTTTATTAATAAAATGAATTAAATATGAGTTGATAAAAGAGTTCAATTTGAGGTTATGAGTTAGATCAATTTCAGTTAAGGAGATTGAAACTCGTGGCATAAGAAGAAATTTAAATTTATAATAATTCATGTAAAAGAATATGAACAAAATAATACTCAACTCGTTTAATTATCAAATTATTTGAATTTTATTCATGATTCCACACATACTCGAATGATACTCTACAAATAATCAAAGAATTAAACTAAATTAATATTATGTATCCTTCTGTTTTTTTTTTTTCTTTATTTGCAACTAGGAAAATACTACGGCCATCTTGCATGACACTCATCACAATTCTCTTAATTTAAATTCTAAAAAATATTTTCTCAAACATAAAAATGTATAAATAAAGAAGAAAAATAGTGTAAGAACCAAATATTTTCAATATGTTATGAAATTTATTTATTTTTAATAGTATGATATTTTGGGGATAAAATAAATTGTAGGGTGCTAAATGCAAATATTTATTTCCGACAAAAAGAATGTCAACGTTAAAGTTAGCTAATATTTGTTCCTGTATTGTACGACGCAAAATATTTGTAGACCCTACAATGGATAACGTGTAGACCCCACTAATATTCTTCGAACGACTTTTGAGATGCCCTAAAACTCAAATGATCAATAATTGTTAGTCTGTCACTTTCTACTATATTATTACTCCAACAAAGATTATAACAGTACTATAAATAATTGTGTATAAATATATATATACTTGATGTTGATGTATTATAAATAATTTTCTACCATCAGTGTCAGTAATTATCAAATATACTAATATTATTTTAGAGTATGGTATAGCTGGATATATGAAAATAATTGTAACATGGCATAGCTGTCAGATAAGAAATAATTGCAGGAGTCAGTGGACGAATTATTAAATTTACCGTATAAGATGCTTATGAAGTGTTTGAAGAATTATTAGTAGAAAAAATATTATACTATTATGATATGAAATTTAATTAGTAAGTGACTGATTTTGGATAAGTATAACGATAGACGGTTGGAAGTAATATTTATTTGAGTAAGTGTAAAATTTTTGAGTGGTGAAAATTGCTGCAAATAAAATAGCTATGTGATTTGATTAACGAGGGTTGGAGTATAAGAGACGTTTGATATAAGAAGATTCCTGGGTAAAGATTGAAATTGTCGGATGAAGATTTTGGTCTTATTATTATTTTTCAAAAAAGTATAAAAATAAGTTTTTGTATTTTATGATTATTTTTCAAAAAGCATGAGATAAGATTTTAGTCTTATTATTATTTTTCAAAAGTATGAAATTAAGTTTTGGTATTTTATGATTATTTTT
>JAUMHB010096511.1:0-10611 GCA_032359685.1 Pittosporum tobira
TTAACCATCCCCTATGCGATCGTGCAAGAGTTGTGATTCTTGGTTTACTTAGAAGATTAAAGGAATTGGAAGCAGTCCAAATGCAAAAGGATGAGAGGATTAGAAGAATGATAGTAAAGATGGAAGAACATCACAAAATTGAATTAGAAATGCATAAAGCAAAACATATGGAAGAAATATTGAACCTCATCAAAGAGACTCAAATGGTTGAACTTCACAAGCAAAGTGCATGAGGGAAATGGGCATGGGTGTTTCTTGGATGTACTTGGGTCTTTATCATTTTGTATTTTTTAAGCTCAACGAGTGAAAATGAAATCTAATCTAATGTACTCAACAGTTAGTAAATAAATGTTGTTGGTTGTGTTTAGTTGGTTTTGTTTCTAGGCTAAAATTAGTAACAATAGATATTACAATCTGATACATAGCCCTATTATAGCACTCACGCAGAAAATTTATTGCATCCCTTTGTTGAAAAAAGATACAAGCACAAGCATGGAAGAATGGGATCCCAGTTAAATCCCATTTCCTGCAAGCAAATGATCTATTAGTCAAATCAATTTCAATTTCATGTCCCCCATTTGTCATTGTGACGACATATTTGTCCCTTCTTAACCAAGTTGGAATAGCTCCTACACAATCTTGAATGTTCTTATTCAATTTTTTAACTATGTTTGGACACAAAAGATGTTCAGTATATTCCATTTTAGTCTTTCTCTTCTAAATTTTCAACATCAACTTTTTTTGGATGTGACATAACATGGTCACTTTAGGGAGGTCTCTAAGCTTGTTTATAAAATTGTCCCATACCTCATAGTGATTGTTAACAAACATGTTAGATCGACAAGTTGTCCTAAAATCTGTCCTGCTCCACCGAGACTTGGATTTTGTTACTAACCATTCATAGCATTTCTTTGATGTTTTCTTCATTTCTTCCATGTTCTTGTTGAACCAATGGTCATGTGTTAACCTTGTAGCTTTTTTCAATAATTTCCTCAACAAGATGCCTTTGTGATCCTTCCACATGTTTTTATTAAGGGGCATGATACAATATCTTTGCTCAGCATTTGCGAACAAGCTCAGCGAGTGCATTTACTAATTCTTGTAATAAAAGATAAGTAAAAAAATTTATTAAATAAATGTGTCAAATTAAAAGATAATGAGGGAAAAAAATGATACATTTTGGTTGTCCGATATAAATGTTCGTACACTGTCATTTTGTATTCCTACATCTTTAATCAGTAGTTTTATGAACCATTCCCATGTAAATCCATCTTTTGCCTCAACCACAACCCAAACAATGGGCTACATTCCATTATTAGGGTTAGTGCCCACAGCTGACAGTAAATGACCACCAAGTGGTCCTCTCAAATAGCATCCATCAAGACCAATTATATGTTTGCAATCTTCAATAAAATCATCATTTATAGGCTTCAAGCAAATATAAATCCTCCAAAATTTAAATTCTTCCTCCCTTGGTTGAGGATCATCATACAAAATTTTTATTGTTGAACCTAACATCGTTTTCATCACTGCAGCTGCATAGTCCCTCAAAAACCATATTCATCCTCATGACTTCCATTGATTTTAGCTAAAGCCTACTTTTTTGCCCTATATGCCTGGGATCTGGATACATTGCACTTTAGATCATTGACAACATTCTTGTGAAATGCATCAAACTTCTAATTTGGATCGAGTCTAAAATCTGACTCATATCGTTTTGCAATCCAAACTGCACTAATTTGTTTCTGCTCCCAAGATGAAGTACATGTGTGGGTATCATATTATGATTTGATTTGAAAAGTGTCAGTTTGTTTGAACCTGCCCAAGTATAAGAAATAAACAAACAAATAAATATTTTTTTGACAAATTATTAAAAAACAAACAAATAAATAAAGTTGTTTGTACCTTGAAGCATAACACCTCTATTCACAAGGTGGAGTGCAAACAAACTTAACTTTGTCCCCCACATTCTTCTTGAATCTTATGCCCTTTTGGTGCAATACTGCATGTTTTCTTACTACAACCCTAAACACAGATGAGCTCTCAAACAATATGTCTAAAAGAAACTTAGGATCTTTCATGTCTATATCATTGAATTAAGGATATATGATCTCATCATTTTCATCTTCAGTGAGTATATTCATTCTCTCGTCAGTTGATGAAGCACCATCACTGAACTCATCTTTAGTCTCATGTTGTTGTTCACTGTCACCCCTTCTTGATGTTCACCCTCAACCTCCTCACCCCTACCTTGTTCATCACAAAAACCTAACTGATCATCCAAAACAAATTCTTTATTCTAATCTAGATCATCATCATTATCACTTGAGTCATTGTTAGGACTATCCAAATGTGTCTCAGGCTAGTATGTAGGGTCATTTTCATCACTAGATTCATCTATGAGTTCCCTTGTTTGTCTTATGTCCCTTGTCTCCTTTCTCATTCTCTTTTTTTTTTCCTGCGATTTTTATTTCCCTCATCTATATTTTCTTTATTGTCCTTGGCTCTATTGCCTTCTCCTTCTTTGTTATTTTGTCCATCTTCACTCTCCTCATTCGTATTCTTTTCAATTTCTACCTTCTGTTGCTCTATGCTATCCAGCTTCCTCACTATGATTTCATCATCTAGATATACAAAATCAATAGACTAAGACAAATAAAACACATTGGGTGGGTCAATATTCTCAACATAAACCTCAAGTAATTATATATGAACTCAACTATCTCCAATGCATCATCATCATTAGCTAAAGGAAATAATCTTCTTTCAAAAGCTATTCTAGGAAATTTATAAAAAAAATTACTTGAACCACTATGACCAAGTTCCCTCATCATATTTTCAATGTCAATCAAGGCAATAGTGTCTCTATTGCACATATCAAAGTAGCCAACTGAACCCCAACATACTTTATTGGATTTTGCTGAAATTTGCCCCCATGAAAAAATTTAATGGTAAAATAGGTTGGATTTGGCTCTACCAGAGGCAAATAAAATAAATAAATAAATAAATAAATAAATACATACATACATACACAACTTGGACTTGAACTAAACTCAATAGTCAAAAAAACCATTAATAAACAAAGGTGAAACTCACTTTGCAAATGACCAAATTGAAAAATGAAGTGATAAAATTCTATGGGACCACAAATAAACAATGAATCTGACAATCCAACAATAATCAAACATGGTATAGACATAAACAAACAAGATTACATTCAAAAGTATCAAACTTTATGGAAAAAGCTATTCTTGGGTCCTACTATCAAAAATGACCAAACTGAAAAATGAAGTGGTAAAATTCTATGGGACCACTAATAAACAATGAATCCGACAATCCAACAAGAATCAAACATTGTATAGACATAAACAAATAAGATCACATTCAAAAGTATCAAACTTTATGGAAAAAAGCTATTCTTGGGTCCTACTATCGGGTACAAAGCAAAAGTGCCACTTACCATAATCCTGACATTCCCTTGCACCATAAACTGTTGCATCCTTACGATCTCTTAAAAATTGTTTCATCATCACCTTTTATCCACCCAGGTGCTTCAATTGCTAGATTGAAAAATGAAATTGCTAAGTATTTGGAGGAGAGTTCATCTGGTTTCAGGATTGGACAGTAATGGGTATTCCGTTAGTTCTGTGGTGCTAGCTGATTCAACAAAAATAAGACATATGGATCCCACATTTAATTGTGTTTTTAATTTGAGATTTTTTTGTATGCAGTTTTCTTTATCCTCCCGTTTAACCTTATTACAACTCCACGTGCTAAGCACATGTCAAACACCGTCATGGGATTTTACGATTTTTTGATTGGGGGATACAATATGAAACAAAAAAAAAAGTTAAGAGGTCTAATTTGACACAAATAAAAGTGAATGGTGCAGTTCGAAATATTAAGTATATTTAGTGGATTCAAAATAAAATTTACTGAAAAAAAAGGATAACTATTTAATAAAGCTGCAGGAGGCCAGGAGCGTGATAATACAATTCTTATGTTTTAGGTTTAGGTGCGAGAAAGAAGTATGACACTAAATTATGATACTAAAAGTAGGATACTACTCGCATCAACTATTGTACTATAAACTATATTCCATTTTACTTTCAATTAAGTGATATTTCACAAGAATATATATGATATTTTGAAAACTAAATAAATCAGACGGGTTTGAAAACCATACAAATCAAATGAGTGGGGTAATATATAAAGCTTATCTACGTTAATTTTTAAAACTTGATCGATAATAATAAGATAATTCTATAAAATTATTTCACAAATGTCAAACTTTTATTCTCATATTTGATTTTATATTATGGTTTGTAAATTGTTAACTTTATATTGTAGATGAACTGCTTGCATCAATAGTTGTACCTTAGATAATAAAATAATATTGTACCTTAGATGATTAAACAATGGTGTAACTCATTTTTTTTTACTAAATGTATATACTTAATTTTTTTAAATATTACATTTCTTACAAAATGTTTAAAAGAATATATAAATTGTACTCACAAATAATATATAAAATATAAGGTTATTTAATATTTAGTACCTAATATTAATTATGTTAAATGTTTGGTAAAACACTATCATAATAAATATATAAATTTAAAAATAAATAAGACCTATATGTTGTTATATAGATTTGTTTTTTAATAATACTTTATTTCTTTCTCAAATCATTTAATACTATTTTATTATTATATGAAAATATTTATTAAATTTACTTGTAAAACAGTTCGTGTATCGTCTGAGTTTCAAACTAGTTATTTATTTTTTTATTTTTTTTATATATGACTTGAGTTTATCCGTAGATTATTTAATTTGCTTCATTTACTTGATCACAATTCTAATAGAATTACCTACACTCTTTTGCTTTTATATATAAACCTTAACCATCCCACCCCAGAATTTTGTTTCATCTTTCATTCCTACGTCCGACTCGTACGCATCTCCATCACTTCTTTCAGACTCCTACGTACTTACGATGGAGGATCAACACATGAACCAGAACTCTTTCACAGCAAACCCTGATTCTATTCAGACCCTTCCTTTTGCTGGCTGTGACTCTATCAATTCTTTCACTCTATTAACCAACAACTATGGTGGCTCCGACTCCGTTATCTTTCATGGACTATCATCATCATCATATGAAGACGATGATGAAACAAATTATCCACCTGGTTATCGGTTTTTGCCGACTGACAAAGAGCTTATTGACTTCTACTTGAAGGGAAAGATCAACAAAGAAGAACTCCCTAGAGTTCCGATCCACGAAGTTGATCTCTACAAAGAAGATCCTCGGACACTATCAGGTAATCAAATTAGCAAACAACTCCCTCGATCTACTAATTACGTGTAACTTGAGAAAGAAGATATTTATGGCAGTATGCATGAAAATTAGGGCTTATAACACTTTCCTAGTAAGTTCATCTATATATTAGGGTTCTGATTTATATGCTAGGGTTTATCTATATGGCACTTTCTGATAGGATTATCTTATAGTAGGGTTTATCAGTATAAGGCTTTGTGATTAGGTATCTACAATTGACAATTGAACAATTTTGAGTATTATATATATATATATATAAAGTACAAATCGGTCAAATAAAGTTAATGTTGTTTCTTTTGGTTCTATATTTTACTTATCAAATAAATAAATAATTTATTAATATATATACATAATATCAACTGTTTTAACTTAGAACTAATTAAATATAAAAAAAATTGCATAAAATATTACAATAACTTTTTATAATATATGAATAAACAATTGTGTTTTGCCCAAACAACGCTGAACATTCGAGTTAGTGTTGATTATTTTATAGCAGTCCCCTAGCCTAAGTGAAATTCTGGGGAAAATAGTCAACTACAAAGAACTCAAATCTGTCGCATCATATATCTCAGTCCTGAAAATAGCAGAAATTCAATTACACTAATTATTCAAAATATCAAAAAATCAAGTAATCCCACAAATAATAAACTTCTCCAAGAACTATCAATTCTGCTATGCTTCTATTTTTGTGAATGACGGAACCTTAAAAAAAGCAGTAAAGAAGAATATGCAGTAATTCTCTTGTGTAATTTTTATTAAAATTTTCAATTCAGTCTCTTTCTATAAAGAAATAGTATTTGATTACCAGTTTGGTTTGCTTTCTACACCTTAAGGCCTAATAGCCGTCTTATTATCATAAGCGGTAGACACCACTGCACGTATTTTTCTTCAATTGTTTTCACATTTCGCAAAAGACTTGTTGGGAAAAACTAATTAATTATTTTTGTTGATAAATGTATATAGGAAGATACAAGTCAAGTGGTGTTGAGAATGAATGGTACTTTTTTACACCAAGAACTAAGAAGTATAAGAACGGAAGTCGGCCTGATCGCACTGCCAATGGTGGATATTGGAGAGCTAGTAATACAGATATTCTTGTTGACAACGCTGTTGGCTTTAAAAGAACTTTGAAATTCCATTCCGGAAAACCTCCAGGTACTAAAACTCCTTGGCTTATGCAAGAGTATACAGTGAAGGATCCTCCCAAATGTGAGACATCCGGCGAAAACTCAATGAGGGTAACGAATTATCTACAAATTTTTGTTTATCTATACTCTGGACGTTTTATGAGAAGTAAATCTAATTTTTCACTTTATTTGTCTTTTGTACATAGTTGGATGATTGGGTTTTATGCAAAGTTTACAAGAAATCAAAGTCGAAAAATCAACCTGGGGATGCTGAGGTGCTTAGTCAAGAAATTGATGGTGGCATAAATGTTCAAACCATGAATTCCGTTACCATCCTGCCTCCTTCTACTAACCAAATTGTGCATTTTAGTGGTTCTTATGGAAACGAGACGTTGTATGGCCTTCAAAATTCTATGGAGTATTTTGTCCCTAGCGATAATAATTGTGCGTTTTCAGATTCTCTGTCAGATCAGTTCATAGGAGCTCCTGTTGAGCAGATTATAGGACCAGTAACATCATCGTTCATAGGAGCTCCTGTTGAGCAGATTATAGGACCAGTAACCACATCGTCACTAGGGTTGGTACGCCGTTCAGTGCAGAATAAAAGAATGAGGGGTAATGCATTTGATAATCAACAGCAATATCCTCCACCTAGCAGTACGTACGTTGACTGTTAAGCCAAGGGAAGACCTTAGGGATTTTCGGATTTTAGCAATGGCCGCCGTTGCCAGCAATGAAAACTTCCTTCACCGAACCCCGGTGGTACTACTTATCACCACTAAGTTGGTGCATGATTTTAAAACTTTGAAGTTGGTTTAGAATGTTTATTTGGTTTTCATTTATGGCGTTATGTTTTTTACAATTGAACTCTATTCTCGAATATCTGATTGCTCGTATTTGTATCCTCTTTTATGCCAGAGCTATATAATATCCTTTCTGATTGCTCATTTTTTTATCTCCTCGTTTTATTGTTATTGTTACTGCTCTCGATGGTTCGGGAGTGGCTAGTGGTGAGAACTAGTGTTGTGGTAACTCAGGGGAAGTATTCAATCCTTGATGGAGTGTAACTTTTAATGGTGAAAATACGAGGAATGTGATTTTTAATGGTGTAGAAGAATTTGGTGAATTCTTAATTTGTAGCACTTTGAATGAAGAGGAAAAATTCAAGAAAGGTTTTCCATTGAATCGTTTCATTGTGATTGAAAAGATATGTTTCAGTGGAGGGGAATTATAATGTGATGAACTCATTTGTGAGTAGGAGATTTTTAGGATATCATAAGTGAGTTGAGTCCCAAATCAAAATAAATAATGAAAGAGAGAGATCGAAGCATTAGTATATACATTAATGAGCCCTAATCTACTGATAAGCTTTTGGGTCAATATATGGCACTCATATATCTTGGGACTTTCATAGGGATCAGAGATGGAACTCAAAGGTACAACAGGTGGAAGCAGAGAATGCATGATTGATCATGCCTATTTCATTAAATGTTCTATTGATGGAGGAGGAGATTTACTTAAAAGAAGAAGAAGAAGATAGAATTGTCAGCTCTAAGTGTATAACATTTTGAAGAACCGATATAAATGAGAACCAATTGTAACTGTTTTAAGAACTATAGCAATTAATTTTAGTAATTAATTGGGTAACGGAATGTTTGTGTAATAGTTTGGTAAGCCGATATCAATGCTTGAAGATTGTATTGACCTCTAGTTGCAGTTCCCCGAATCGTTACAAAGGTTTGACAATAGTAAAAGTTCACACATTGTGGCCCCTAAACCTATTATGAACGTTTGCCAATTGCCACCCTTTTGGAGTCACGGTTTAGGAAGTTAATGCACATTCTTAGCAATTGTATCCCCTTTTATTTATTTATTTATTTATTTTTAATGAGTGGATGATGGCTATGGTTCCATCAAATTCCTTGACCATGGTGGCACTTAGAGAGCCGCCGAGTATGTATGATCGGACTGGATCAAATTTGAAGGTATCTTTGGCTCTTTTATTTTCAAAAACTTCAGGATTGTAAAGCGAGAAGGTTGATGTCCCAATAAATCCAGAACCATCGAAATAGCAATAATGGATTACCAGGAAATTGTGATAAATTTGGCAATACTGTGTGCACGAAACATATTCGCCTCTATCGGAGCCATCTTCTTCAACCATGTATCATCAAAATCCAAATTTACCGTGTCTTAACTAGTTAATGCTGGAAAAAACACATAATCCAGCATAGACCCACGATGGCAGAAAGAGGCAAGATTGGGTGTTGAAACCGCCAGGTTACAAGTTTCCCGATAATAAGAGATGGTGAGTGTTGTGAGTTGTAGACATCATACATTCAAAATTTTCGGAAATACGCAGGAAGTTGGAGTGAGATTCTTCAAATTTGGAAGTTCACCAAAGCACCTATTTCTGTTCTCGGGAATTCTGAGATGGCTCAGGTATACGATAGTCAATGCCTGTAAATTCGAAAATGATTCTGGAAATTCAATTGTAGAAATAAATATGATATATTATAAAATTGAGATATTAATTACAATAATAGACTATGTCTTATATAAGCATACTAAACTTAATGATATTATTATTATTATTATTATTAATATATTTAACATCCCCCTTAAGCTGAAAGTTTTATATCAATAACTTTCAGCTTGTTACAAAATAAGGCCCAAGTACTAATAAATTAAAAAAATTCTCATCGCGAAACGTTCAAGTAGAAGACATGTACGTAACACTTCAAAGTTCGTTCAGAAGAAACCAGTCAAGATGAATTGGTTCAAGGTGTTACCGATGTCACAGTAGCTTAGCTTAGAGACTTCGGCAATTACGTCCAAAGTTCATGCATAAAAAATCGGTCAAGAAGAATCAGTTCAAGGTGTTATTAATGTCATAGTAGCTCGGCTCAAAGACTTCGGCATGGCTCGACTCAGAGGCTTAGCTCAGAGGCCCAACATGGCTCTGCTTTAGTGACTTCAAGTACACAATTAGCTCATGTAGTGCATAAAAGAGTCGTTATCTTACTAGGAAAACTTTCTAAAAGGCACTGAACAACGTCGTACCGAGACACTATATCAACGAATTTCAAATTCTTAAATTTCAAAACTCAACAGGGGCTGAATCAATAATCCATAAAACTAAAATCCATGAAACTGAGAGGCCATTATGAAATCAAAGAAAAACTTGAGGAGCCCTTATGCAAATGTTGTCACTTGAGTAGCCACCGGCAGCTTTGACACGAGCAAAACGGGGGAATCACAAAGAGAGAAAAAAGCATATAAGGTAGAAACAATTCGGTAGAACAATAAAATTAGGGTTCGTCGGTAGAACAATAAAATTAGGGTTTCCACCGACAGCTGTGACAGCTGACGGCGGCAACGAAAGCAATATATTTTTAAGATTAAAAACCTGAAGCTCTAATTCCATGTAGAAGAATATAATATTATAAAACTGATATATCGATTATAATAATAGACTATGCCTTATATTGAGACGCCCCTAAATTTTTACCTCTAAATTCTCGTGGAAACCTGGTCATCAGATATCGTCTCAGGATATTGAGTTACCAATATTCGACAACACGCCCTGTTATATCTTACAAGGATCGCTCATAAAAATAAATTTACATAGCGGAAGCATAAAACTTAATTAAAAGTTAAAGTCTTACAATAACAGGGTAACAAGTATGGACAAAAGACGCACAATATTCAATTACAACATTCAAGTTAGAACAATCTGGAAAATATCCTAATAGTATTCTATCTTCCCTTTGCCCTTTGAGGATTCGTCTCGTTCGATCTGTTCTGGAAGGTTTATAAAAATATAGCAAGAATGAACGAAAGATGCTCAGCAAGAAATTATTCTATTTTGAATAAAATGATCATTCTAGTCAAAAAGATAAAGCGGTATAGTTTTAAACCATTAAACTTTAATTTTTGAATTCACGAGTTAATATGAATTCCATCAACATATGCACGATATACGAGTAAATGTCCTATCATGCCTTTCAACAATAAGTGTTTTGAATAATTGAATATTTATTAGGTGACATTTCTGTCCAACACAAAGTCATTTCAACACAAAGTCATTTCAACACACAGTCATTTCGTCATTCTCGACACATAGTCAAGTTTAACGATTCG
>JAUMHB010096522.1:0-10608 GCA_032359685.1 Pittosporum tobira
ATGCCTTTGGCATTAAATTACTATTTTAACTCCGTTCTTCAAAACGTAATTGCGAAATATAATTCGACTAGAGAAATGACAAAAGGAAGACTTTTATTTATTAAATCATTCTCAAATATTTGGGTTCTCACAGAGGACGAGGACATGAGATCCTTCTTGGGCGGGTACAACCAGTTCAACAAGGATGAACAGGTCAAACATCTATATTGCTTAAGAGTATAAACCTTTCTTCGAACTTTAACTAACCCTATCCTTAAAACTTGTTGTAGATGTCGAACCAAGAGAAGGATTTTGAGAGCAAGGAGGAGCTCATGGCCCAAGATAAGGCCAATCTAGTCGAGGAAGAGATCGACAAGGGCGAGGAAGAACAGAAGTGGACCACCCCCATCCCACCACTTGTTCAACCACAACCACCCTAGTCGTCGCAGCCCAGTTTAAATAAGGCGATCGAGGATCGCATGTGGAAAAGACTACAGGAGACTGTAGCACTACTTAAAAGAGGAGATAATATTCTTACACTCCAAGGGTGAGAATGCTAAGAGGAATGCGCAAAAGTGGGAATATGCCGCCAAGAGGATTGCGACAGGCTACCGAGAGTCCTTCAACCACTTATGGAGATGTTTGAATCACCTCCAGACTGCAGAGAAACACTAGCGGACTCCTCTGTTCATTGACCATATAGCCCACAACCTAGAAAAGGAATACGATGCTTCTAAAGCAAGTTGAGTAGAAGGCGTACGATTGGGTTAAGAATCATGTGTGAGGGAGGCAGACCTAATAATATTAGGCAGATAGGTTAATATGTGTATTCCTAGGATCGATGGATCCGTTATATACTGTAACCTAAAACTGCTATTATGTTATCTTCGTGTAATTTTCCTTTCCAATCAATAAAAATTGTCATTTGCGTTATCATCTTATTAACTGCATACTTACGTATATACATGAACATATAATACACCACCTTGTTAACAGAACCATGTCGCCCAAGAGAGGATGACCTGCAGTGAACCGTTAGGCTCAACTTGAGGATACCATGCAACAATTCTTGAACCTTCTACGTAACGCTTTCCAGAATGCATCACCCCCTCCCATCAATAACCAGAACCAAAATCAAAGAGCCCCAGTCGTACCTGTCATCACGTTTAGAGAATTTAAAAATGTGCAGCCACCTAGTTTTCAGGGGAGTAATGAGCCCATTGAGGCCCAAACCTAGATCAAGGAGGTTTAGAAAGCCTTCAGAATCTGCTAAGTGGCAGAAGACCAGAAAACTATCTTTGCTTCCTACCTTCTAAAAGGAGAGGCAAATTTCTGGTGGAAAGCCACTGAACAGAAGGAGGAGAGGAATCAAGCAATGAGAAGAGCATCCGAAACGGCTAAAGAAGGAGGAGGAGTCATCACTTGGGAGCGATTCCAAGAGTTGTTCTTTGAAAAGTATTTCCCAATGAGCATGGCGGATAAGATAGAGACCAGATTTTTAGAACTAAAGTAGGAAGACATGACAGTGGCAGAATACGACGCAAAGTTCAATGAGCTTACGCGTTTTGCCCCGCATCAAGTCAACACTGAGAGGAGAAAGAAAAGGAGGTTTGAATAGGGACTGAAACCCTAGCTTTTCAACAAAGTAGTTATCTTAGAAATTGACAACTACACTAAACTAGTGGAGAAAACGATGATTGTTGAAGATAGTGGAGAGGCCCTGTCAAGGTTCAATAAGGGTAACAAAAAGAAGGAGGATAAGAAGGTGAAATAGAATGGAGGATGGATGGCTGAAGGAAACATCAATCATTGGAACTGGGCTCAAGAGAGCAACAACCAGAAGAGGCCCGAAAATAAGAGTAATGGAGGGGTGTCTACCCAGAAAAAGAGATAGGAGGACTGCAAGGCTTGCAGCAAGAATCATGGCGACAAGCCATGCTTGAAAGGAAAGAACGTTTCTTACCGTTGCAGTCAGCCTGGTCACCTAGCCACCAACTGCTCGAACCCGAACAAACGCATATGCTTCACTTGTGGGGAGAAGGGACACATCTCCCCAAACTATCCTAAGAAGTCTTCAAATGCACCCGAAAATGGAAGGGAACGAAACCGGTGCTGACTGGATGAAATGCACAATCAATACGCCCAACTGCTGGGACCTACAACATGTCGGTCAAGGATGCCACAGATTTAGCGGATGTGGTGACAGGTACACTACTTGTCAACTCATTACCTGCCTGCATATTGTTCAATTTATGAGTTACTCGTTCTTTTGTTTCTGCACAATTTGTGAATAAATTTAACGTAAAAAGCGAGAAATTGGAAATTCCACTAGACGTAGAAGTAACCAGCCAAGAAATTTTCCCTGTGTTTGATGTGCATAACAACTGCGAAATAGAAGTTGAGGGTCATAAATTTCTAGCCTACTTGATACCATTGCCGTTAGGAGAATTTGATGTTATCCTAGGGATGGACTGGCTGAACAAGTATCAGGCGACAATAGATTGCCGGAAGAAGAGGATTATCTTTAAAACGACAATGAACAATAGAATCACATTATTCGGTAGTAGGAATTCTAAACCCATGAACTGTCTGATGATGGCCAAAGCAAATAGGATGATGAGGAAAGGGTGCTCAGCTTACTTAGCACACGTAAGAGATATCCAAACAGACGAACCCAATATCTCAGACATTTTACTAGTCAGTGACTACAAATATATATTCCCGGAGAAGTTACCCAATTACCCCCAGACCGGGAAATAGAGTTCTCTATTGACCTAATACCCGGAGCCGCACTAATTTCAAAAGCACTGTACCACATGGCGCTGATAGAAATGAAGGAACTAATGGAGCAACTACAGGAGCTACTGGATAAAGGATTTATATGACCAAGTGTTTCACCATGTGGAGCACTAGTTTTACTCGTACGAAAGAAGGATGGATCGATACGGTTGTGCATCGATTATAAAGAGTTAAACAAGATCACGATTAAAAATAGGTATCTCTTACCTAGAATTGATGACCTGTTTGACCAATTGAAGGTTGTGACGTACTTTTCAATGATTGACCTAAGATCCGGATACCACCAGTTGAAGATTCAAGGAGGAGATATTCGGAAAACCGTATTTAGGACACGTTATAGACATTAAGAATTCCTAGTAATGCCATTTGGTTTGACAAATGCACCGGCTACCTTCATGGATCTGATGAACCAAACATTCAAACCATACTTGGATAAATTCGTCATAGTGTTCATAGATGATATCTTGATTTATTCAAAGACAAATGAGGACCACATAGAACACCTTATAATAGCTTTAGAAGTGTTGAGGAAGGAAACGTTGTACGTTAAACTGTCGAAATGCGAGTTTTGGTTACAAAAAATACAATTTCTTGGACACGTAGTGCATAAGGATGGAATAGTTATAGATCCAGCTAAGGTGGAAGTTGTGACAAATTGGGTCCAACCTAAGACGCCAATGGAGATTCAGAGTTTCTTGGGGTTAGCTGGCTACTATAGGAGATTCATTCAGGATTCATCAAAGATAGTTATTCCATTAACAAACCCGACGAGGAAGACAGTTAAGTTTGAATGGACACCGAAGTGTGAGAAGAGCTTTCAGGAGTTGAAGAAGAGGCTAACTACGACACCTATTCTGTCATTAATAGATGAAACTGGAGAGTTCGTAGTGTATAGTGACGCATTAGGATGTGTGTTAATGCAACATGGGAAGGTGATTATATATGATTACCGACAGCTAAAAGAGTTCGAGAAGAAATACCCTACCCATGATCTAGAATTGGCAGCAGTGGTCTTCGCTTTGAAACTTTGGAGACATTACCTGTACAATGAGAAATGTGAGATATTCACCAACCATAAGAGTCTGAAATACATATTCACTTATAAGGAGTTGAATATGAGATAGAGCAGATGGTTGGAGCTGATCAACGACTACAATTACACCAGAAGTTATCACCCCAGCAAGGCCAATATAGTAGCTGATGCGTTGAGTCATCAGGAGAAAGTAAATTCACTGTTAGTGCAAGAAGAGTTAAGGAAAGACTTCGAATGCATGCAGATTGAAGTAACTTTCCCCAGAGAAGGGACGTAAATGCTAGGACCAATCAGTGTGAAACCGATATTGTTTGACCGGATTAAAGAAGCGCAAGGATAACACAAAGAAGAATGCAGAAAACTTATTGAGAAAAGCATAACAAAGTACCGTTTGGATAAAGATGGAATACTACAGTTTGAAAATCGAGTATGGATTCCCTAAAACGATGACCTAAAATGAGAGATTCTTCAGGAGGCACACAACTTAAAGTTCTCTGTACACCCTGGCAGCACCAAGATGTATGGGGATGTACGTGAGAACTTCTGGTGGCCGAATATGAAGAGGGAGATAGCCAAATGGGTGAGTCATTGCTTGACTTGTTAGCAAGTCAAAGTAGAACACCAGAAGTTAAGCGGACTACTTCAATCATTGGAGATTCCCGAGTAGAAATAGGAAAACATTAGGATGGACTTTGTCAGAGGATTACCCCCGACCTTGAGAGGGATGAATGCGATTTGGGTTATAGTTAACCGACTGACCAAATCATCGCACTTCATACTGATCAAAAAAATATACAAGCTAGAATAGTTAGTGAAACTATATGTTAAGGAGATAATGAGTACACACGGCGTCCCGATTTCGATCGTATCCGATCGAGATGCCAGTTTATGTCACGATTTTGGAATAGCTTCCAGGAGTATATGGGAACGCGCCTCGACATGAGTATGGCATACCACCCCCAAATGGACGGACAGAGTGAAAAAATGATACAAACCCTAGAAGATATGCTAAGAGCTTGTACGATGGACTTCAAAGGATGTTGGGATGATCACTTACCACTTATTGAGTTTGCTTACAACAACAGTTATCATGCAAGTATAGGCATGCAACCTTTTGAGGCGATGTACGAAAGGAAGTGTAGAACCTCGTTGTACAGGAATGAAGTTGAGGAATGGAGGTTGGAAGGACCTGCACCGGTTCAGCAGGTTAAGGATGCCATCAAAATTATTCGCAAGAGAATGAAAGTGGCCTAAGACCGACAGAAACAGTATACTAATCACCACCATAAAGATATGACTCTTGAGGTGGGCAAATACGCATTCTTAAAAGTGTTACCCTCGAAAGGAATGATGAGGTTCAGTAAGAAAGGTAAACTAAGTCCAAGATTTGTGGGACCATTGATCGGTGAGAAGTGCAGGTGCACACTAATCAGATTGTAGTAATAAAAATATCTTCCCACGAGGATTGAAATTAATTATTTGCCAGCTTTGACTATTCTTTAACTTATCTAATTTTAAGCAATAAAAATTTTGTTTTTAAATTAAAAGAACTAATTAATTACTAAATAAACTAAACTAATGAATTTTAGGGTTTTTTAAACAATAATAAGAAAGCGTGCTAAGATTTTGACTTCACTTACCCATTTATAATTAGATCAATTAGTTTATCATGCAAGTTATGGAATTTATTCTGTTGTGATAGTGGAATTTTTCTAAATTAGTTGTTACTTTATCTCTAGTTATAGCCTCACTACTTCAGTTATTAACCCCACAGTCTCCATGCAAAATTTAAATAATATGAAGAGCATTAAGTTTTATGGAAATTCCCGGATTTACTAACCATCACGACTCGTTTAGATATAGTTACTACTGAAACTACAGAAACAACCTAGACTATCTCTAGCTAAATTTAATTTATGGTTATGTTTCACACGAGCTCTCACTAGTCTTCTCCTCTCGGTACTTAAATTATGTGACAAAATTCATCTAAAAATTATCCATATATCTACAAGCATTAAGAACATAAAACATAAATCGCAACATAATAACTTCACATAAAAAGTATGATAAAACGGTAGATCTAATTAATCATGGGCAAGATCCATCTAATCTTAGCACAAAAGAAATTAGAACATAATTATATTAAAGAAAGAGAAAAGATAAATACAACCATAGTTACTCGTATAGAAATCTTTCGCCTTGTGTTGAAGTCTCTCTACCGGGCACTTGTCTACTACTACTAAAACTAAACTACTCGCTATGAACTATGTAAATTGATACATATATTGATTTAAGATCTACGTTATTTATAGGACAAGATACACAATTCGAATCTATCTAAAATTCGTTTATGAATGGTCCGAATCGGATCCCCTTTTAGAATCGGATCAAGAAAGTGAAAAACCATGCCAGACACCTCCCATGGGCAGCCCGTGGCCATGGTCACGGCCGTGGGAGCTGTTGGAAATTTGCATTTTGTCCCTTTATTTACAGTTTTGCCATTCTTCAGCCCAGATTCGTTTCTTGTCCATTATAAGCCCATATTTGCACGGAAATAGGTCCAAAAACCTACAAAATAACATCCAAGTAAGGAGTAGTAATCCAAACTAAAAATATAGCAAATAATGATAAATCAAGAGCAAAAGATATTAAAATATTAAGTACAAAATAGTTCTTATCAAATTCCCCTAAGTTTAAACTCTTGCTTGTCCCCAAGAAAAGTAATCAATAAACATATCTAAGGAAAATTCAACCTCTTTACTTATAATTCTCAAATCAACCGAACTAATAAATTTGGTGAAGAAAATAATTGAAAACTAGCAATTCATAAGTTATAAATTAACACCAAATCATGCACATGCAAAACTCCACATAATTTAAACCATAAATATCAATAACAAGTCTCAAGTCTCTTAAAACTCCCCTACTCCCTACAAGTTGTTTTACAAGTGTTCGCGTGCTCATGTGTAGAAAATATTAACTCATAGATATTTAAAATATTTCAGTTGGACTTTTACCTTTAAGCTTTGTACCATAGACCTCCGACCAATAGACAGTTTCTTTTACCCACCGGCATGGATCATCCCCTCGAATACCAAGATCTCAAAGGAGCACTTGATTTTTTCTTGCAATTTTCATAGGCTTTGCCTATAGAGTTGATGGGCATTTGGTTCCTATTTCTTTCCAACTCTTTTATATTCCCTGAATTTTGGTGTTTATGGAATATTGATTTTTTTTTTTTGAGGTCAAGTGTTTCTCCAGTAACCAAAAATATTCAATAGTCACCATGGAAGTCTAAGTACTTTACCCTCATTTAACAATCTTTCTAACATATTTCAATATCTAAGAATTAACATGTAGTGATTTGAAACAGCTTATATCACAATAGTAGGAAAGTAAGGGATTTTCTAAAGTTTCTAGACCTATTATGGATACACAATGATTTAATTATGCAAAATTTGACACATACAATCCTAAGCATCAATTTATCAAAAACAAGCCACTAGTTCTAAACAATTTTCAAAACCAAATAAATTACTTCATTATTTATTTATTTATTTATTTATTATTATTATTTATTTTTTTTAAAGTCTAAATAAAAATAGGTGATAAAAGAAATAAATAATAATAAAACCTAAAAACAAAAAAATTATAGCAATCTAATAATAATAAATAAGAAACAACAGCATGCAAATCATCCCCTCCCCCAAGCTTAAATTATACATTGTGCCCAATGTATAGCAAATATAGCACATAATGGGAAGAAGGGAACAAACACACCTGATTATGAAGATGGAGGTGGCCAAGGCTCCAGTGACATTGGCCAAGGCTTCAGTGTTATTGGCTAAGGCTTCAGTGTTATTAGCCAAGACTTCAATGCATCCAAATGTTGCACAGCATCCTCCACACTTTTTATATCAAAAAAATTTCTAACTGTATGAACAAAACCCGTCAACAATGGATCCTCGAGGAAAATTGTCTTCGTCTCTCTGTCTATTGTGTCAATTCTTCGACATTCTCGCAATTCACTGGGGTATTTCATAGCATTTAAGACATTAAAAATTATTTTTTCTTCCCCCAATTGTGGTACCAATGTTCTTTCACTAACGTTAATAAGAGCCCTTGATGTAGCTAAGAAAAGTCTCCCTAGAATAATTGGTACCTCTATATCTTCCTCTATTTCAAGAATAATAAAGTTGGCGAAAAATACGAACTTGTCTACTTTTACAAAAACATTCTCCATAATACCCGTAGGCCATTTGATAGATCAATCTACGAGTTAGAGGGATATTGTCGTATTCTTGACCTGACCGACTCTTAACTTCTCGAATACTGAATAGGGCATTAAATTTATGCTTGCTCCAGGGTCGCATAATGCCTTATCGAAGTGGACGTCCGCAATCTGACACGGAATGGTGAAACTTCCAGGGTCTTTGAGTTTATGAGGCAATTTATTTTGGAGCAGTACTAAACATTCCTCATTTAGTTTCACCATCTCTCCATCTTCCAATGTTCGTTTGTTAGCCAAAATATCATGTATAAATTTTGCATAGTTTGGCATTTGAGTTAATATATCAACGAACGGAAGATTAATTTGTAATTTCTTTAGCATCTCCACAAATTTGGAAAATTATTGCGTATTTGCCTTCTTCTTCTTTACAAGCCTCTCGGGATATGGAATGGGTGGACTATATGGATTTGGAGTAGGCTCCACTATTTTTCCATCTTTAGAGGAAGTTGCTGTATTTTTCTGAATTTACTCCTCCTCTTTGTTGTTTATATCTTTAGAAACCTTCCCGCGGTTTTCACTTATCCTTTGTTCATGGCTTTTGGCTCTCAGTGCTTGTAGTGTTTTGCCATTTTTTAGCTCAATCGCCCTAGCACTCTCCATAGGATTCTTCTCAGTGTTGCTTGGAAGAGATCCATATTGTCGTTTAAACATTTGTTGTGCAAGTTGGCCAACTTGTTTTTCCAGATTTTGAAAGGAGGCTTCATAATGGTTGAATGTTGCATTGGTGCTCTTTATATTCTCCTGCATCGTTTGGTTTAGTTGCCCCACATTCGCCTCCATTGTCTGCATTATCTGAGTTAGTTACGCCACATTCGCCTCTATCGTCTCCAGTATCTGGGTTAGTTGCCTCATCATGTCTTCTAGAGGTGCAGGTGGTCTTCCTAACTGTGGTACCTTTTGGACTTGCTGGTTTTGATTTCCTAATTGTAGATTATGGTGGTTTTGCCATCTTGGATTATAGGTATTTCAATAATTTTGAGTCCGCCCATCGTTATTCACGTAGTTGGCATCTGAATTAGAAGGGGCAAAAGTATTTCCAGCTTGACTGTCCAAATTGTCATGGTTTCCTTGGAAGAAATCACAGGTGACGCTTTGGACCTTTAATATATTTCCCATTTGAGAGCCAATCATCTGTGTAAGCTTTGCTACTTGAGTTTTTAGTTCATATATCTCCTCTATCTCATGAACTCCATTTGTCCTCTTTGGTTGATATCTCTCATACGGCCAACAGATGTTATTTGATGCCATTTATTCCACCAACTGGAAAGCTTCCTCAAGTGATTTGTTATTGATGCTTCCTCCTACCGTGACATCAATTGTGCTCCTAAAACTTGAGTCGATTCCATTGTAAAATATCTGCATTTGCATCCAAAATGGTAGGCCATGGTGTGGGCATATCTTCAGTACTTCCTTGAATCTTTCCCACGTTTCATACAATGATTCGCCAGCAATTTGTGTGAATGTATTTATATCATTATGCATCTTTATTGATTTAGATGGAGGAAAATATCTCATGAGAAACTATTGTGCCATCTCGTCCCATGTTCAGATTAACCATGTAGGTAAAGAAGTTAACCAACCCTTTGCTTTGTCTCGGAGAGAGAAGGGGAATAACCTTAAACGGATAGTATCAGCAGACACGTCTTTAAACCAGAATTTGTCGCATATCTCCAGGAAATTATTTAGGTGGAGATCTGGGTCCTCGTTGGGTAGTCCACGGAAAAGTGCCGAGCTTTGAAGCATCTGTATCAAACCCCGCTTAAGCTCAAAATTGTTCGCCTGAATTGCCAAGCAAACTATGCTTGACGTGCAGTCTTGTAAGGGCGGGGCAGAGAAATCCCCCATAGTCTTCTTTTCAGTCACAACGTTCTCGTTATTATCCCCCATTGTGGAGTCCTTGTGTTGCTCCGGTGTAGCCAAAGAATTGAATGTTGAGTTCCCTTGAGCTTGACTTTGTTCTCTTTTTCGTCTATGTAGCGTCCTTTCGGAATCCAGGTCAAATCTCTCTAGATTTCCTCTTTGACTTCGTCTTTGCATACACCAAATCTAGACGTGAATGATCAGATCTACACGATTTTAATAGAATAATTAAAACAAAAAAAGAAAAAAATATTAGATTAAGAAAAGAATTTTCAATATTGATAATAACTGAAAATTTTCAATCCCCGACAACGGCGCCAAAAACTTGATCGGTGAGAAGTGCAAGTGTACACTAATCAGATTGTAGTAATAAAAATATCGTCCCACGAGGATTGAAATCAATTATTTACCAACTTTGACTATTCTTTAACTTATCTAATTTTGATCAATAAAAATTTTGGTTTTTTATTAAAAGAACTAATTAATTACTAAATAAACTAAATTAATGAATTTTAGGGTTTTTTTAAACAATAATAAGAAAGTGTGTTAAGATTTTGACTTCACCTACCCATTCATAATTAGATCAATTGGTTTATCATGCAAGTTATGGAATTTATTCTATTGTGATAGTGAAATTTTCCTAAAT
>JAUMHB010096533.1:0-10608 GCA_032359685.1 Pittosporum tobira
GATCACCATCCAGCTATCAGCATCTTCAATCAACTTGATTCTCCAATCACCTTGATTCTTTACTGAACTTGATTCTTCAATCAACATTATAAGTGATATAAACAACACGCATGCCGTAATAAAAAATTACAACGACACACGCAGGCTGCATTTAATTAAATAATACTCACGACACGCAAGTTGTATTTAATTAAAAATATCATGACACGCAGGTCGTATTTAATTAAAACCAAAAGTAACTATGGACCATATTATTCACCATGCATAATCATACAATACATAGTAACATATATCATCAACATGATAAAGTATATGAAACATGTAAAACCATTTTTCGAAATACTGTGCGCAATCCATGCGGGGTCAAGGGGGCCGCGCCCACTTACGGGGTCAAGGGGTAGAGCCCCTTATGGGGTCAAGGGGCAGCATCCCTTGCGGGGTCGAGGGGTAGCACCCCTCACAGGGTATTAGGAGCAGCGCCCCTTGCCGGTTAGTGAGCGGGGTTCAAAGGGGCAACGCCCCTCGCAGGGGCTTTTGGGGGTAGCGCCCTAAAACAAAACTTGAATTCATAATTCTTTTTAACAGGAAAACTGCCCTCAGATTAATCATATTAATCTGAAACCCCAATTCACAATATATCCAGGTTAATCGAATTAACTAATATAAACCCTAACTGAATATGTATTCAACATATGTTATTATCCAGATTAATCATCTATTAACCCTAACTGTGTTCACAAGTTATAGCATGTTAATCATATAAACCCTAATTGTAAATCATGTTTATAACAGATTATGAAAATTAAATACAGATTAAGGCATGCAATCATATACATATATCTCATACACATATCAAACCACATATCGCTAATTATAATCAAAACTAATATATGTCATATATATATATATATATATAATATTTCGATTTCAATAAATTGAAAGCCAAGCTCTAATACCACTGTAGGGTTTTAGATCAAAAATTGATGTGGAATTTAAAAACAATTTATCCGATTCCCAAGAGCCATGTTTATATTGAAACCGAAATAGAAATTACGCCTTGTGTGTGCTAGCACAGTTCTCCGGTTTCTTTTTTCTCTAAGTATCTCAACCTTGCGGTAAATATGGTTAGACAAAAAAGGCGTATGTACCTCCTTTTATAATCTGCCCCTTTTAATCAGAGATACAATAGAACAAGGAAACCCTAGCTGTCCGGCCCAATACATTATAAGCCCAATTCGCTTAGTGTGCAACCCTGTAGGTTCACCTAACATTAGCAGTAGGCCCAAAACTCCTTTTCGGCCCACAAGTTATAAGCGGCCTCTAGCAAGACATTGTAATTACCTAAGTTATGTGAAGGTCAATTTTTTCGACACAACCTTATCCACAACTAATAATAGAGTACGATTTATGATTAGATGCTTGGACATATCACTAACATGCACAACACTGACCATAGAGTAATAAGCAGTGAAAGATCCTAGATGAGAAGTTGCAACCTTAACATACCCACCTCGAAGCATTCACCAAACAACACTTTGATGATGTCTAGTTCAATTACTTGCTATGAGATAAGAACCGTTTCATAGATGGGTTGCCACTTTGGCCTCCATGGTAGAGATTCCGGAGGATGCAGCCATATCCCATTTGATAGTCTAGATAAATGCCATTATGGCTCATTGTTAATCTATGGACATTGTAGATAACCGAGTCTGGTATTTCGACATCTGGAACCCACTCAATAATGGGACATATCCAAAAGATGCAGATAAGAAAGCGAAGATAACCCTCTAAAAACAAGCGGCCTAATTCGTTATCTTAAGACACAATTTGTATAAAAGGCATTATTCGAGGCTCCATTTGCTGTGTATTTGGGGTCAAAGATCAAAGAAGTGATAAAGAAAGTGCATGGTGAACAATGTGGTCTTCACATGAATAGTCATATGTTTTCTAAGAAAACAATGGCAATTACGGAACATGAATGTTTTGTTTATATATACAAAAACTACAAATGCCAAGACTATGTGAATTTACAACACCCTCTCCCTGGGAAACTGTACAACATGACCTCCCCATGCCTATTATCTACATAGGGAATTGACGTCATCGATAAAATCACCCCTAAAGGAAATTTATGGACATTCCTACATTTTGGTCATTATCAATTATTTTACTAAATTGGTTAAAGCCCCATCATACAAGTCATTGAATAACAAGAATGTCTCCCAATTCATGCAAAAGAATATTATTTAGGGTCCTATACAAATTGACGAAAAAAGGACCATTGCCTTGACATATCATGAAGCCTACCAGAAGAGGATGGCTCGCACATTTAATAAACATTTTAAAGAAAGAGGATTAAAAGTGGGTGACCCACTAAATAAAAGAAGATCGAGGCTTAATCATCAAACCACGTGGAAACTTTGAACCTAATTGGTATGGACCGTTTTGTTAACTCTAAACTAGCATCGGGAGGATCTGCTTTGCTCATGGATTTAGTCGGTAAGTTTTTTAGTAGGCTAATTAACCCAGATCATCTCAAGAGATACTACCCTTAATGCTTGAAGGCCATTTGCATTGAAAATCTGAAAGGACAGTGTAAATGTGCCACACAAAAAAAGCCTCTAGATTGAAAACCCAAAAGGGAGATCTAGTATAAAAATATTATTCTTATTTCCCATTCCCAAATGTAAAGAACTATGCTTGACCTAATTTCTCTACGAATATAAAGAGAATATGTAGGTAGTTCTGCTTGATGGGTGCAGTCTCTTTCTTGTAACCCTTTGCCTTTTCAAAACTTCATATCTTTCACTTAAAAAGCAAACCTTTTTCATCTACAATTGTTGTTAAGATGATCATTAGATTTGTCGTTAAACTTTGTAAGCAATCGAAAATGAAGGTAATACAAAACTACTTATGGTGAAACATCCTATGTATCTAGATGTCGTTCATAAATTCTATAAATTCTATAATAATGCCTAAATTGCTTCCACTGCCTGCCTAAAATCAATTATCGAAGGATATGAGTTCACCTTGTACCCTAACGACATCAATCTTGCATTTCACATTTTAGTGGAAGGAATAGTGAGCATCATGCCCACTAACAATGATAATTCTAGATGGGTTATCATAACCAATACAGTAAAGACCCTAAGGAAGGTCTTCAAAAATAGTTCAACAATCAATGGGAGTTTATGGTTAAGGTGATTGGAAAGTGTATCCATACAAGGATTCTTTACAAAAAAAAATCACTAGACCACTTGCACATAGTTGTTGCTATTGCAGTAAACAAGAAGCCTAATTGGGAAAATGACATCTACAAGTTGATAAGAGCACAAGTTGCTGAGCAAAACAACAAAGGCAAATACACAAAGATAAAGTAAGGACACTACTGTCTATTATCCTCAAGCATAAATTAAAAGAAAAGCTTGATGTGGGAAATAATATGCTTAAACCCAACATCATCAACTTTGCCCATCTGGACAAATGAATTATCCATCATACAATCATTCCCAAATCCAAGAAGGATGGAAGTCCATTTTCTAGTACTGATGAAGTTGCCCCTTATGCTCAAGATCTTCTAGCAAATCCTCCCCCTACTGCAAATGATCCAGCAGTAAACATTCTTACTACTAATGTTGTTTCCCCTGCTGCTCTTATTGTTTAATCTATTACTGTCTTTGTGAATCAATCTACTACTAGTTCTGTTTAAACCTTGTTGTTTCTCAAACAACTGTGAGTGTTGCTCTTCCTTCTTTTCCTAATCCTCAAAAGATCAAACTTAAGAGTAAACCCCTTTTGCAAAGACTATGGGCTCCTCTTCCTCCCAATTTACAGTTCCTCTCACTATTTTTTAAATTACAACAAAATAAACTATTGCTGTTACTACCACAACTGCTCCATTTCCTCTTCTTGCTACTACAACTAAGATTCATCCTCCCATTATGAATGTGCCAGTGATTCAAACTAAGATTGTTGATGAAAACAATGAACCTGAAGTTGATGAAGGACCCAGACTAAAGAGGCCCACAAAATCAAAGTCCAAATCTTCTAAAGGCCCTTTTTCAAAGTTCTCTACTGTTTATCCTATTGTAGCAAAAACAACTCCCTATGTTGAAAATGATGATGATGTGTATAACGTTAGGCATAAGCCTACTACTAGAGAAACTATTTTAGACATCATTCATTTGAAAATAATTCTGCTAAAAAGAATAAAAGTAATGCCTCTTCTAAAGTTCAATTTCCCACTGCTACTCCAGATCTAAAGGTTGCTATTACTCTTTTAGCCCAAGTTGCTACTGAGATTAACCTTTTTTTTGACAAGCCAGCCTCTGTTGTCTCCTCATCCAGTAAGCAATCTAAAACTACTGTTGTTTTCACTCCTGTTGCGTACAACATTCAAGCCAACTAATGAACATCCTGTTGAGACACCCTTTATTGTATCAGTTAGACATCCAGAATTGGCTACTCCAAAATCTCATATTAGTGCAACTCAGCCTTCTGCTTCTCCTAGACAAGAGATTTTGGGGCAACAGATTCTAGTTATCTAGAGATAGAAGCACTTAGTAAATAAGAAGTTAAAATACAAAACGACTGAGAACAGCAAGCTCCTTAAGCCTCTGTTGATCTTGATCTCCCAATAAAAAAAAAAAAGAATAAGGAAGTTATCTAAGAAACATATTGAATCCACTACTGCTGCTGATATCTCTCTTGGACTAGACACCTCTATGATATAATGATCTCCTCTATTGCTAAAAAAGTTATTGTTTAAACTCCTTATTCCTCCTCAACTGCCTCCCAGCCTACTATTTAGGGGGAGTAGACACTTAAAGAATCTACTATCTCTGTGTGGGTCCAAAGCAAGAGTTACACTTTCTGAAGGATAACTTCAACAAAAGCATACTAAAACCTTACTAACTGAGCATGGGTCCATAGTAATGGTTACACCTATTCCAGTGGAACACCAAACTACTACTATAACTTATGAGTATATTGAAAATGTTGATAAACCTATTGCTTCAAAAAAGATCACTACTGAAAATGCTATTGGTGCTATTGAGACTACTGTTGCTATAGAGATTAATGATTAGCCTGCTGTTCAGACCACTATGTAAATGACTATTGAACCTTCATCTTCTAATATATTTAAATGCTTAGATGGAATTCCCAATTATGTAAGAAAGTGCTTGTCTAGAAAATTAACTCTAGAAAAATAGCAAGCGAATAGAAAACAAGAAGCACTTAAATGGATACAATTTGGTTACCCTGCTTTCATGAATATTCAACTTATAGGGATGTCAAGTATTGAAATGCAAGACAAAAATATTGCTGGCTTAGTTCACACAATTTACTATCGTGTAAGCCCTTTGCTGAAACTCCCTGGCTTTGAAGAATGGAAATTAGCAAACTCAAATGACACTTAGATCCCTGCTTCTAATAAAGTTGTTCACATTTTTGTTACTCCCAACTTCTTTTTTAAGTTTGTTGAAGAACATGTTGCTGATGGTGTTAGTGCTTCATAGCCTCACACTGAACCTATTATGCATAACTTGCCAGAGTTTGGGTCTTCTCTGAATTTGATCTTGATTAGGTTTTCCACTTGAATAGAACTTTGAAAACATCTAAGAAAGCCCAAAACTGCCTTAGTCAAAGCTTTCTAAAAAAGTTAACATAATTCACAAAAAGTTGTACGGCCTGGTATACGGCTGTAAGCTACCTTATAGGCTGGCTTACGGCTATAAGCCAGGCCATAAGGCCCTTAGGACTTTGGTTTTTGCTTCTGCTTCGATTCCAGGCAATCATTGCTCGTCCGGAATTAGGCTAAATGCGATTTTTCTCTAAAATAGGCCTTTTTAGGTCCAATTCTTTGCATTGTAAGCCCAATAACAATAAAACATATGTAATCCCTTTGATTGATGATTTGTTAGCCCAAACAAGGATATATAAGCCCAATTCATGAATTTTTATAATAAATCGAGAGAATATTCATAAGAAAATATGTATATAAAAAACACTGACCAAATTTCTCCAAGATTAAACTATTGTTTGTCCCCAAGCAAACTAATCATAAAAAATAATTTCTACGAAAATTTGGCCTCTTGATTTTCAACATTGAAATCCACCAAAAAAATTTATGAGTTGACAGAGTTGGTATTGAAAATTATCTAAGACTAGAGATCTGCAATTTGAGAAATCAATACTTCATCATACATAAGCAAAACTTCGCACAACTTAAGTACACGTATTCACAATATGTCTAAGTTTTCATAATTTTCCCTGCTTCCTATGATTTAACTTAAAACGTGTCCATGTGCTCATGTGCAACGTGTATTAACTCAAAGATATTTAAAATGTCAAGTTAGACTTTTACTTGTAAGCGCTGAACTTTAGACCTCCGACCGAATAGACGATTTCGCTTACCCACCAGCATGGATCGTCCCTTTGACTACTAAGATCTCAAAGGAGCACTTGATTTTTCCTCGTATTTTTTTTCATTGGCTTTTTCCTATAGAGTTGATGGGCATTTTGCTCCAGTTTTTTTCCAACTCTTTATTATATTTTTACTTTTTTGTTCTATTTTTCTGGAATTTTTCCAATTTTTTTGATTTTTTTTTGAGCTCAAATGTTTTTACAATAATCAAAAGTATTCAAAAGTCACCAAGGAAGTCTAAGCACTTTACCATATTTTTAGTAGTTTTTCTTAAAGCATTTCAATATTTAAGAGTTAACAGGAAGTGATATGAAACAACTTTCTCAATCAAATATAGGATAGCAAGAGATTATCATAATTTCTTAGGCCTATTATGGATATAAAGGACCTAAGCATGCGAAATTTGACTCATATAATCCTAAGCATCAACCCTCAAACATAGAATACTAGTTCCAAATAATTTTAAAAACAAACTAAGTCCAATCATTTTTCATTCGGTTAAAAAGCATGGAATTTCTTTTAAGACAACTTATGGGTTTTTTTAAATTTTTTGGATTTTTTTTTAATTTTCTGATTTTTTTTTCAAAATTAAATAAACTAAAAAGAAAATATTGATAGAAATAAAGATGAACAAGAATATAAACAAAAAGATAGAAAATTTTAAAACTAAACCGAAAATTTTAATATTCACACCCTAAAACATTGGATAGCATAAGTGAACTATATAAACAGTATGTTTATCCCTCCCCCAAGCTTAACTATTATATTGTCCCCAATGTAACACAACAATCGCACGTATGGGAAGAAAAGAAAACATACTTGATCAGGAAGGTGGGGATCCAAAGTGGTCCTGCGATATATGCCAATCGTACATCTGTTGCATCATAGCTCGCTGCTGGGCTTGTTCTTGCTCGATTCGAGCAAGAATAGTGCGTATTCCCTCGGGTGCCCCTGCAGATGTCGCAGTCCCACTAGGTCCTGCTCCGTTGTATGCAGCTCCACTGGAAGTAGTAAGAATGGTAGGAATGAGTGGGCGACCAACATCATCATGGAGGCCAGAGAAGTCAAAATAGTCATCAGTCCCCATGTCAGCGTCATCATCAAAATCTGGAGAGTCATGGTCCTGACCGTCAAATACCTCTGGATAGAACCAATTGGCTTCATCTCGAACAGACGTACACTGGTTGGGAATCAACATCTTGTAATTTGTCCTAAAACAAAGGTAATATGCATTACCTTGATGAGTTATCATGTGCATGGCGACGCAGGAGTCCATGTCAATAGTATTGCTCCCTTGGGCCTTAGCTAGACTGGAGCAAATGATCCCTAAATAGTTGGCGATCGGTGTAATCAGGCTACCGAAAATAATGTCTGTATTGATGTGGTGAAAAAAGATGATGCCTGTATTGAATGGATGCTTGTGAAACATGCAGTGCAAAATGTACAGCTCGTCACGGTGAAAAACTCCATTGCTGTCTCCTCGACCAAAAATAGTATAGACCATGAACCGCTGCATGTATTGGAAGGTCGGGTTGTGAACATTGGTGGCCTTCAACGTGGAATTGGCTTAACCGATAATTTGGTATAAGAATTGACTTGCAATGAAATTAGTGAGCAATATGCAGTCATTGTCGATGGGGAAGCCAAAAATCTCGTTAAACTCAGTGGTGAAAAATGTATAGTCTTCATTTGTCAATCAGAAACTAAGCCATCGGTTGTTGCCTGACAAATTGAGCGTGAAGTTGCTCAAAAACTCCAAAACAAGTTGGATATAGGTGGTGTTCTTCATCTCTATAAACTACGTCCACCCAGCTTTGTCGCTCATCCATTTGTTGTCGTCAAGAATGCCCAAGTCCCGGAGGACGTAGATGTTCATGTAGCACGTGTTGACTATCCTTCGGTTGTTAAGGACGACGTATCTAGCTTCTTGCTTAGCGTTTCGGAAGATTATGCCGTGTTGGTTGGTTGGGACATTTTGCCGAGCACCTTGTGGGCAACTTGTTTGGCCTTAAGAGGAATCACCCTGGGTGCATTTTGATGACCTCCTCATGTGCATCCTGCAAGCAAAAGATTCCCAACTAGTAAAAGAAGTTTACCCAAGCCTTTGATCACATCAGATTCGACGATTTTGAACTTTGCACCACGTGTGGAATTCGGAAGATTTTTGAAATATTTGGTGGAATACGAGGTTGTGATTTTGGGTAGTTTATTGAGTTTAATTTGAGCTTGGTATGGATTTTTCACGGATAGATTTAAAGTTTTTGAGGTTTGGTTTGAAATAGGTTGTTTTGGCACACCGAAGATTGAGACGGTGGCTTGATTCTCGGCCGAATGAGCTTAAAAACCTGATTCTGGGACCCTTACGGTCCCATTTACGGTCGTAAAGCCAATTATGGTTACATTTACGACCTGATTTATGGCCGTAAGGCTGGCCATAAATCTCTCTGTTGGCTTGCTTTGCTAAAAATTTGTAACTTCTTCATACATGATCTGTTTTCACCCGTTCTTTTTCCTAAAAATCTCTTATGCATCCAAGAGTGTGAATCTAACAAAAAATTTGATAACGAAATAAGAAAAATTGATGATAAATTAAAAATCAATCGTAAAAGGCTAAAAAATAGTACATGGCTTGGGTTACCTCCCAAGAAACACTCGTTTTATAGTTTCTAACCCAACTTTAGGTCATTTAAGTGGTAATGGCCTTTGCGGCCTCCATTGGATTCTTCTCAGTATTGCTAGAAAAGGTACCATAAAGACATTCAGAGATTTGTTGCTCCAACTGACCTACTTGCTTCTCCAGATTCCAGATTGAGGCCTCTTGATGAGTGAACCTAGCATTGGTGCTTTTGATGTTCTCTTGTAAAGATTGATTCATTTGCATCATCATCTCCTCTAATCTGGAATTTTCCTATGTTGCAGGATGTGTGGCTCATTGTGTTTGCTGATTTTGTCCTCCCCATTAAAAATTAGGATGGTTGTACCATCCTGGATTTTATGTGTTTGAATAGGGATTGATGTTGCTGGTGTAGTTAGAGTTCCTGCCATAGTTGGAAATGTAGTTGGCGTTCTTGGTTGAAGGAACAAATGTGTTCCCACTTTAGCAATCTGTACTTGCATGGTCACCCCTACAAAATTCGCAAGTCACTCCTTGAATCTTCGCAGCAGTGTTCATCCGTGAACTGAACATATTTGTAAGCTTATTTATCTGCAATTCTAGCCTAGATATGGCATCTACTTCATGGACTCCGCTGTGCTTCTTTGGTTGAAATCTCTAGGACGATCAGCGGTAGTTGTTAGATGTCATCTCTTCAGTCAATTGGGAAGCCTCCTCAGGTGACTTGTTGCTTATGCTTCTTCCTACTACAACGTCTATGGTGCTTCTATAGTTGGGATCAATTCCGTTGTAGAACGTTTGCACTTGCATCCATAGTGGTAGGCCATGGTGTGGGCAAAGCCTCATCAGATCCTTGTATCTTTCCCATGCCTCATATAATTAGGCATCTTAGAAGATTTAGATGGTGGAAAATAGCGCATAAGGAACTTCTGTGCCATCTCTTCCCAAGTTTTGATCAATCCTGTAGGTAGAGAAGTCAACCATCCCTTTGCTTTGTCCCGTAGAGTAAAAGGAAACAACCTCTATCTTATTGTGTCTATAGATGCTCCATTAGCTTTGAAAGTATCACAGATCTCTAAGAAATTATTGAGATGGAGGTTGGGATTCTCGTTAGGTAGCCCGTGGAACGTAGCTGCGTTTTGAAACATCTGGATCAATCTTAGTTTTAGCTCAAAAGTTTTCTCCTGGATAGCTGGCCGAACAATGCTTGATGTGCAATCTTGTAGAGATGGGGCAGATAGATCACCCATGGTCTTCCTCGCGTTCACGATGGCCTCTTCTTGATCTGGCATCATGAAGTTGTTTGTGTCTTTGTCTAGAGGAGTTGGAGCAGAGCAGGCTTTAACGGTATGGTCCAAGTATCTGCGAACTCGTAAACGTTATCTTAGTGTTCTCTTCGGTTCTGGATCAAATCCTTTAAGTCTTCTTTCTTGGCTTTGTCAGATCATGCACCAACTTCCAGGTCAAAAACTGCAAAATAAAAGATTAAAAAAAGTAAATAAAAATAAAATATATACAAAGGCTAGATTAAGATAAAAATTAAAAATTATGATAATAATTTAAAACT
>JAUMHB010096544.1:0-10607 GCA_032359685.1 Pittosporum tobira
TCGATCCTTGTAAGTATAACAGGGTGAGTTGGCCTAATATTGGCTACTCAATATATTTAGTTGTTATCTGACGACCAAATTTCCACGAAGATTTGGAGGTGGAAATTTGGGGGCGTCACATTTGACATTGAACATATGTTGACAATTTGATTGTTGATTCATTATTACTACCTTTGAGTAACAATAATTTCTAAATTCATTGATTCTATTTTGTTAATATTTGGCTACTTTCGTTACAGAAGTTGAGAGTCACATCTTAATTATTTATGTGATTTTCAGATTCAGATTTGATTATGGGTGTCTTAGTCTAAGTGGCAATGGCGTACATATATTATATTATTGGCCTATGTGACAGAATTACTAAATTATGATTGTCTTTGGTCGGGAGTAAGGACATATGATATTGATAGCGTTTACCTGTGTAGTAAAGTCAAGTATATTGGTATATCCAGTAATGATATATTGATGACTATTTAAACACTAGAGAATTTAGATATTCATAATTGCTTATTTTGTGGTTACCTTTCTCATGCAGTTACATTTGAACAGTATTTCATATGTCTATATTTTTTTTCACACTCAATTTGTTGACTTATAAGGCTAAGGATAATTTTCTCTGTTTCAGTTATCCTTAGTCATGGTATTTCTTACTGAACTATTTGGTCTCACTCATTTGTCTTATATTCCTTTCAGATGCAGATAACTGATAATGGGGTTATTGGGGAGAATAAACTAGAGATCCAGTTGCTTAGATGTTTCCGCTGCGTACTATTGGCTAAAAAAATAATAATTTGTGTATAGTGTATTGTATAATATTTATAGTATGATAAGTTGTACCTTATTATAATATTGTGTACTTTAAAGTCTTATGTATTTATAAGTTATGATGTTATTAATAATTTGACAACTCAAATCAAAAATATAAATATCAATATATGGGAGTGTCACATTTATACCGTATGATCTACGTCTACCAATCTCCCATTTTGGTGAACACTGATGTGATTGACTGAAGTTGAGCACAAACTGTAGCTTCCTTCCCTTTGTCCACAATTTTTGTGTACATCTGTGATGCATTCATGCTCTCGTCAACTTTGTTTGATGCAGTTGATTGTTGAGTGCCCATGCTTCACATTTTTTGTTTTACCCTCTAGTCCTACTCAAGATTGAGCGTAAGACTTTTATGATTGCCCTCTAGTCTCTTGATGTTTGTTCCCATGGGTTGGACATTCAATTCGTGCGACGTGGCAGTCACATTTTGCTATTAACGATGCATGTGTTTTGGCTCTTAATTCGTCTGTTACAGAATATCCCATCGCAATCTTTAGCTTATTAGTGCGAGGTCCATGAGGCTAAAGGTTATCCACTGACAGAATTACACAGTAATGAGTGGGAGTGTTGAATCCCATTCCACTTTTTTCTTTAAATAATTATTTAGTCATAGTCAAATAATAAAAAAAATAATATAATTTTATAATAATTTAAAGAAAACAATTTAATTAAGTTCTTCTTATTGAGAAAATTTGTGCTCTTCTTCTATTTTTTCGAAAATTATAAGTACGGATTAGTTCATATGGTATGCAAATTATTGAAAAACTTAGAGAAAATAAAAAATACTCTACTTTCTATTGGATTTCATTAAAAAGTTTTCTAATAAGAATTAAGAACTTCTAAACTTTAAAGCAACGATCTCTTTTGACGTGTCTAAATGAATTAGTTTTTTTTTCTATTTTTCTTTTTATTATTACCTGAAGAATATCGTCAATTAAATGAATCACTTGTTTCTTTTCTTATTTCTACATTTTAGATCATGTTACTTGGCTTTTAGCTATATTAATTCGATCCGATTTAAAAATTAAAAAAATATAAAAAAATTATTTGCCTTGAAAATTTATTTAAAACTATTAAAAAGGATTTCTTTGAAATTAAACTTAATGAGATGACAATTTTAAATTATTTATAATTGTAAAAATGATAATAAAAAAAGATTAAAAATTTAAAAACATATTCCTTTTAAAAAATAAATATTTGTAAATATTATATAAATAATTTATTTAATATAAGTCTATTTAACCATGAACCATCTAGTATTAAAAAAAAAAAAAAAAAACGTAGACAACTTCTTCCCCAAATGTAGATATCTATTTCACAATTTTTTTAATAACATGATTTCATTTTGGAATTTTTTTATTATATTTTTAGCTTATTTTTATATTAAAATAAATATTTAAATAAAATATAAATTTTTATGTAATTATATATTTTTTGTAAGTAAAATATTTATATGACTACTGGCCAACAGGTCAGATGATATCATTCGCTACTTTCTACGTAAGGTAGTTGAGTTCCAACCATGCACCCTTCACTACAATGTCATTGACACTATTAATAAGGTTCAAGGGTGGGCTGGGCTTGGGAGTGGGGGTCTTGGGGTGATAGCCTATGGGCTGGCTAATCTTGGACTAATTCAAAATGTACCCAAAAAAATTAAATAATATATATATGAAATAAATATTCGTAAATTGGTAGGTTTCTTTCTAAAAGAAATTGTTTTATAGTTTAAGTAATATGTGGCTGCCTATGATTATTTTTTAAGATTTTATTTTTTGCTAAAATTGAGTTGGTTAGACATATATACGTATTTAACAATACTTCTACTTGTGGTTATTTTAAGAATTTTTATTATTTACTATTTTAAAAATAAAATTTTTCGACATATAATCATATGTGGTTTTGAGATTAAGTGAAACTGTTAAGTTCATTTAACGCCATCAAATATAAGATGAAATGATAAATAATTTTTATCACCTGTAGTTTTGAGGTTATGTGAAACTGTTAAGTTTACTTAACGCCGTCAAATTTAAGATAAAATGATAAATAATTTTTATCACATATGATTTGGACTAATTATCACATGATCACCTATAATTTAAAACATCGATAAATAATCATATGTAATTTAAAGATATTTTATTTTAAATTTAACGGCGTTAAATAGAATTTTAAAAAAATGAGTATTTAAGACCCGTGTACATGAGCTTTCTTGCAAGTTTTTTTTTTTTATTAATCAAAAGAAAATGAAAAACTGACTCTTGTGATGGAAGCTCGTTGCCACTTGCGAGTCAACTAGTCTTTTTTGTTTTTCTGCAGTCCACTCACTACCGGTTGACTTCAATCATTCACTAGGAAAATTCTTGGCCTTGTGCATTTTAGGTGATTTATTTGCTCAGAAGGCACAACACTAGATTTTGTATATTTTATAATTGATGAAATAAATTATGTTTTAAATAAACTAATAAATAAGTGACTAAAATTTTAAATGCGTTTAGTTTTTAAAAGTCCCAAAAGTCCTAAGGATTTGTTTGGTAGAGGCGTTATAGATCTATCAAATTACAGTTTACAGTTTAAAATCAACTTTATATTTTTTGTTAAAATTAAATTTAAACTGTAAATTCTATTTTTTAAATTTAATTTGAACCTACAAAATATGATATTTTTATTGTATTTGAGTTTATAATCTCTAAACATCAATTACCAAATGAACAATAAGAGTTCTTAGCCAATAGCCAAACATGCATAAATCTTGATTAATTTTTGAGGTTCAATTTTACTTGGAAAAATTTGCGTTAAAAAGAAACCTAAAGTTTTCTTAATGCCCTTGCATAAAAATGATCTTATTTTGACTTTATAAAATTATATTAGGTGTTACTAAAAATATACTAACATGATTTTATTTAATAACTTTACAAAAAATTATAAACTATTTAAAATTTAAAAATATAATGAATTAATCATCATAGTTGTTGTATTAAAACTTTAATTAATAATTTTATACTTAAAAGATTTTACACATTGACTTAAAAATTCAGATAAATACCGGTTTTGTAGACTGTAAGTAGCAATAAATTATCCTATATTTTATTATTTATTTTGGTTGAATATATTAATAATTGGATACACTACACTTTTGGCCTAGTCCAACTAATTTGAAATAAGATAATTAGATTTAATTTTTTAATTTAATTTTACCTTTTATTCTTTGTTTGGTCCTTTCTTTCTTTTGTGGGCGCTCTTGGGTTACCCAAGGAAAACAAAAAAAAAAATTAAAAAAAAAAAAAAAAAATCAATTATATCTGGTGGAATCTTAAGCCTTAAGGAGGATCCACTATTTTTGCTTTTTTTTTTTTAATATATTTTACATGTCAAGAATTAAATGATTTTCTAAAATTCATTTTAGGAAGTTAGTTATTTGATTGGATACTTTTAAGTGTAGTCTTAATTAGTTAGTTTATTTTAAAAAATTCAATACGATATGATTAATTGTTTTAAACATTAGACCGTTAATTTATCGAAAAGGCACAATAATGAATTTTAGAATATTATTATATTTAAATTGATATATTTAAATAAAAATTAATTATTTAACAGGTAAATATAATACGTTCTTAATTAAATGAATCTTTTCCTTTTATTACAAAATAAAAATAAAAATAAATTATTAACTGTATCCCACTAATCACTTTTCTATTTTTATTTTTTTTTTGTTTTCTGAAGTACTTTTCTATTTTTAATACTCCACTATATTAATTGTTTAGTCCTAATCCAATTTTAGTTAAAATTTCCTATAGACCTAGTTCTACGATTCCAAAGGTTTTTGGTTGTTGTCTCAGTCAATTCAATCGTACGCCTCTCTTTTGGCCCTGTTCTGTAAACTCTTTACACCCTTACGCCGGATTCGAGATGGATTCAGGAGATGACATGTCTTTCGATGAATCCTACGGCAGCGATAACAACGACGTTTACTCCGATTACTGCCCGGATTACGACGCCGATCGGTCCGACGATCTTCTGGAGAATCGCCAGAAGAAAAGCTACACCATCTTGACCGAAGCCGACATACTTAGAAATCAAGGCGATGGTATCTCGAGAATCTCTTCATCACTTTCAGTATCGAGAGCTTTCGCTCGCAAGCTGCTCCACCACTTCAAGTGGAGCGTCAACGATGTACTGGAGTCATGGTTCGCCGACGAGGTCAAAATACGTAAAGCTATTGGTTTGACCGATACCCTAACTGCTAAATCTCATAATTCTGGTGAAGGATTGACTTGTGGTATATGTTTAGATAACTATCATGTTGATGATAAGTTAAATTCAGCTGTTTATTGTGGTCATACTTATTGTGGTACTTGTTTGGGCGCGTATGTTAACAATTCTATCAATGATGGACCGGGTTGTTTGTCGCTGAGATGCCCGGATCCGGATTGTGCTGTTGCTGTAAGTGATGATTTGATTAATTTAGTGGCGTCCGAGGAAGATAAGAAGAAGTATGATAGGTATTATATGAGGTCTTATGTGGAAGGGAATAAAAGGGTTAAATGGTGTCCTGCCCCAGATTGTGAGTTTGCTGTGGAATTTGATGATGGAAGTAGGATTGATGGTTATGATGTTTCTTGCAATTGTTTGTCCAATTTCTGTTGGAATTGTACTGAGGATGCTCACCGACCGGTGGATTGTGAAACGGTGGCAAAATGGGCTTTGAAAAATAATGCAGAATCGGAGAATGTGACTTGGATACTTGTGTATACCAAGCCTTGTCCAAAATGTAAGCGTCCAATCGAGAAAAACGAAGGATGTATGCATATGACATGTAGGAAGCCCTGCGGGTATGAGTTTTGTTGGTTATGCCTGAAGGATTGGAAGGTTCATGGGTATGAACAACAATGTAATGGTTTTGTGGCAGGTGTGCCGAAGGGGGAGTTAGATGAGGCCGAAAAAATGAGACAGGATGCAAAGTTATCTTTGGAGAGATATACCCATTATTATGAAAGGTGGGCTGCCAATAACAAGTCCATGAAAAAAGCAATTGAGGATTTAAAACAGATGAAAACTGTGAATCTTGATTTGCTTCTGGAAAAACATGCTCAAACAAGCTCTCAATTAGGGTTTGTTATAGAAGCATGGGTGCAGATAGTTGAATGTAGGCGAGTTTTGAAATGGACATACGCTTATGGATATTACTTGTCGGAGAATGAATTTGCCAAGACAAAGTTGTTTGAGTACTTGCAAGGTGAGGCTGAGGCTGCTCTAGAAAAACTTCATCATTGTGCGGAAAAGGAGTTAAATATATACTTTAATGAAGGTGCTACGGATGAGTTCAATACTAGTTTTCGTTCAAAGCTTGCGAATTTGACTAGTGTGACTGGGACTTACTTTGCGAATTTGGTCAAAGAATTAGAGAATGGCCTAGCGGATGTAGATTCCATTCGGCCCGACTGCACAACAAGCTCTAATAAAAAGCCAAAAGTGGATTATGATTCAGACTCTAAGTCGATAATGAATGATTCAGAATCTTCAGACTCCGAATCCGAATAGCTAATTCAGGACAAAACTGTGAGTCAAAGAATTATATTTCATTTGGATTTGCTCTAGTAATCTTCTCTGTAGTTTGTAAATTTTATTGAATAAGATAATTTCGTAATTTTTCATTCTATAAAGCAGGTCCAGCCAGAGACTTTCATGTTACCAGTCTAGTAGTAGTATTTTTTACCATTTGGCATTTTTGAGAAAATTTGATTTGAATGTGTGTAGCACTGCAGCCTCTCTCCCCAGTGCCCTACTCAAGAATCTTTGGATGCACTATCCTACCACTAGAACCCAAGAACCCACCGTTTGAGATAATTAAGACTTTGGAAAGAAATATCTTCCATACTATATATTACCGGAAACAAATTTAAGAAATTAAAATTTGTGTACTATTAAGAGTCTGGTTTATTATATTGGATTGGTTAGTTGTGAGGTTCTTTGGTCCTGTGCTTTGGATCTGAGCTTTAGGTGGTATGCGTAATTGTTGCTCCACTGTTATTGATTTGGTTTGGAGGGTTTAGTGCTTGTTTGGTACCAGTTTACTAAGCGTTTAGATATTATGGAATTCAAGTGCAACAAAAAAAAATCATGTTTGATCGACTAAACGTAAGTTAAGAAAACTGAATTTGCAGTTTAAATTTAAATTTAACTAAAATTTCTAGTTGGATTTAAGCTGTCAAATGTGTTTGGTAAGTTTTACCAAACAAACCCAAAGGTAATGGTTCTCACTCTTGAACTTTTTCCTCTGCTGATGTTTATGTTTATTCGGCGGCTTGGAAGAGTAGATGAGAGACTGGTAGTCTGGTATCGGTGGAGTATGAAGTAGACATGCTCATCAAGAGCTGAATTATTTTACTTCTCTTGCTTAATTGCACTCCACCCATTCTAAAATTACAGAGATTCTTTGACTTTTTGGGTCAAAAGTTAAAATTAATATGAATTAATAAGTGGTGAAAAGAATAAAATTTATGATAATTAATACTCTGTAGTACTTTTTAGTCAGTTAAGAGTAATTATAATTATTACTTTTGAATGATAGAATCTCGCAAATTGACTCAAACCATTCTACGATCAATTTTGGAGTATAGGGGGAGTATTTGATTCCAGGTTTGTTCTTATGTGACGTGATCTGTTGCGTTGGCTTTTGGTAGCATATTGCAGCTTCTTTGCTGCTGTTTTTTTGTCAGAGGTGTTTGTGGTTCCTTGTAGGCTATTGTCCCTAACTTATTTTTGGCCGGACAAGAGTAATAAAGCTCTGTAATTGGGGATAACTCAGAATCACAATCACAATAATCAAAGCTAAAATTGTAATTTTATCAAATTTTGGTTCAACCAACAAACGCAATCATAATCACATTACAAGTCATATTCTCACGTCTTATTAAAAATGAATAATCTTTTTATTCGTTTACAGTTTCAAATTTTAGAGTCCTAACTCTTAAATTAACTTTTTTTTTTTCATGTAATATATAATAACACAAAAAAAAATATTATTTTTAATTTTAATCACATATTTAGGATCTTTATCTAATATTATTTTAATTTATTCATGCAAACGTTCAGTGTATATGTATATATTAACAATTTCAGTTTTTTTTTTTTAAGTATTCAACTGATTTTATTAGTAATATTGCATTTATTATTAATTCCTAAGCTAATGAATATATTTACAAAAATTATGTTAGTTATACATGATTCTAACAAACAAGTTTCTTAGTGTATATTGGTTTTTGCTATTTTGAAGTCTGAAGTTTTTAGTTCGGAGCACTAACATAAAATTAATATTAAATAAGCTATTCAAAAAACATTGTAATTAACAAAAAATAAAATTAATAATATTTATAAATAATATCATTAATTTCACCGAATAAATATATATAATTTGTTGCTTTTATAAAAGTTGTTAGTTTTATTGTAATTTTAGCCTATCATGTTAAAAATAATAGCATATGATTTACATGAAAGTAATTGTTTGATTAAAATATACTACTGCACTCACTAATACATAGATCATTATATTAAGAATTTATATATATATTTTTTATGAAAATAATTTACATATAATTTTTTCAATAATACATATCTTTGTTTTAAACTTTGCGCTTTTATTTTATTTTACTATTAAATATCTTTCAAATCAAACTCCAAACAGCCCGTGCGAATTTTCAAGTTGGTCTTAGAGCCTGTTTCGTTTTGAAGATTATAGATTATTAGAATCTATAATCTATAGGTTATACGGTTTGGTATAAATTATTGTAATAAGCTGGTAGGTGATTGCACAACACCTTCATGCACCAATAATCTGGTTTTGTTAAATTACCAATCTGTACCCCCATATTCAATTTAATCACGAACATGTCCTGCAATAATTATATGCCGAGCCGCTCTTCTTTTCACAGCTCCAATCTCTCTCCCTCTCCTCTCTTCTCAACGGGAAACAACCACCAGACCAGGTGATTCCCAACAAGAAACCAACCTCCATACGTGACTTGAATCTGGCTCGCTCCCTCACCAGCATCGGCAAACTCGACGTCTAGTGGTTACCGAGAGAGCATCAGACTTCTATCTGTCACTATATAACAACTTCTTGAAAAGGTGTCTAGATCTGCTAACATTTAACTGGTTTCACTTATTTCTCCATTAATATTTGTATCTTTTGCAAGAACCATGTTGTTTGTTGTTTCTTCTTTCATATATTGATGTTGAATATGGGTTGCATGTGTTAGATCTTGATGGATTTATGAATTTAATAGTGTGAATTGGTTGCATGTGTTAGACGTTGACGGATTTATGAATTTAATTGCGTCATTTCAATTTCTTGCAATTTGGTTAAACATATCTATGATCCTACCATGTCCTACTGCTGTCTCTATTTCATTTTTTCCAATTAACTTTGCTTGTTTTTCAATGGTTACAAAGTGACAGATTTGCATTTGCCAGTGTTCTAAAAGTAAATTTGTTATACATTTTTTTTTTTTAATGTCTGAAATCCTAAATTCAAATTATTATTATTCTGTTTAATTAAAAGTCAAAATTAAAAAGCTAGTTGTGCTTGTTAGTTTACAATAGTTATAATTGTTTTCATTAAAAATAAATAAAAGTAAATTGTTATGAGTTTTTTGCAAGAGATAGTTGTAAGAATCCAATAATTTTAATATTTTATGATTTTTTTTTATTTTAAACAATATGGTATTGTTGGGGATAAAATAAATTATAGGGTGCTAAATGCAAATATTTTTTTTTGACAAAAAGAATGTTAAAGTTTCCACCAAAGAATATTTGTTCTTGTACTGTGCGCCGCATAACGACAAAGTATTAGTGGACCCCACAACGGATTACATGTGGATCCTATTAATATTTGTTATACAACTTTTGAGCCATCGTAAAAATCAAATAGTCAATAATTATTGACATGTTACTTTCTACTATACTATTACTCCGACAAATATTGCAACAGTAATATGAATATATATATATATATATATATATATTTGATATTGATGTATCTGATAAATAATTTTTTACGGTCAGTGTCAATAGGTTTAAATGTCTGCAACAGTGTTGGAAATAATTATCAAATATATTAAAGTGTAGTATAACTGGATATATGAAGGTAATTGTGTTATAACATAACTATCAGATAAAAAATGATTTCAGAAGTCAGTGAAAGAATTATTAAATTTACTGTATAAAATACTTATGAAGTACTTGAAGAATTATTAGTAGAAAAAATTGAAAGATGTTATACTAGTAAAGTATGAACGTTAATTAATAAATGACTAATTTTAGATAAGTAGAATGAGTTAATTAATGGACGATTGAAAGTAATATTTATCTGAGTAAATTTTGATAAATATTAAGTGGTGAAAATTCTTACAATTTATATAAAATAGTTATGTGATAGAATTCATATAAGTTGAAGTATAAGAGACGTTTGTTGTAAGAAGCTTTTCGAAAAATATTTGAAATTTTGGGAGAATATTTGAATTTTGTATAAAGTATTAAATGAAGTTTTGGTTTTTCATAAAGTATTGGGATTGATGTTTCATTGTTATTTTTAAAAAGCATGAAAGTAAATTTTCGTATTTTATTATTATTTTCATAAAGCATGAAAAAGAGTATTGATATTTTATTATGATTTTTCATAAAGTATGAAAATATTTTTCGGTGTTTTATTATTATTTAGAGACATAAAATTAATGCATGAAATAAAGTTTTATTGTTTTATTATAAAGTATGAAAAT
>JAUMHB010096577.1:0-30100 GCA_032359685.1 Pittosporum tobira
TTATTTGTAATTTTTTATGTTTTTGTTACCCATTTTCTAATTCATTTATGTAATTAAATTTATTAATATACTTAAATGTAGATTATGTATAAAGATAATAGATATGTCATATTAAAAATAATAGATATGTCATACTTAATTTTGTTAATAATAATTTTGTTAATACTTTTGACATTTTTCATTATGGAATAAAAATGGGTGTATAGAAGAAACAATATATTGATAAAAAAAATATTTTGTGCTTATATATATGTTAGATGTTTATATTTAATAATTTGTAATTCAAATATAAGCTAACGGTGATTTTTTAACATATATTATATATGAAAAATAATATACAATTTATAGTTATTTTTATTGGTAATATTTTTTACCAATAAATTTTTATTTATATATATGTTAGATGCTTATATTTAATAATTTATAATTAAAATATAGTTAAGTGATGATTTCGATAAATGCATTGAAAGTGAAAAGTATGTATACTTTAAAATAATGAAAAACCAAATTTATATATCACTGAACGAAACATACGATATTTAATATTTTGAAATTTATTTCATCATATAAGTTTAGTAGAGTGGTAAACTTATTTATAACTTATTGAACAATTAATTTTTTAAAAATAAAAAAATTACCGAGTTAACTCAATTGAGTTAATGAAGTATAGGGGTACATTAGTAGGGGTATGATGGTCTAAGTAAAATATGGAATCAAAATAATCAAATTTGACTTTATTTGATCGGGTTGTGCTTTATAGATTCACTCCCTATATATATATATATATATAATATAATATAATGTAATATAATGTAAATCTTAACCAATTATTGAATATTATGCAATTTAATTAAATAAATTTAAGTGTTGGTAAATATATGGATTTTCACTGTTTTGACCAATTTGTATTATTTTAATTTAGAAAAAATTATTTAAATTCTTTTAATCTAATTTAGTTAATATTATAAATTAATTAAAAGTGAATTAAAATTATAAATTCATTTAACATATATTAATAGCAATAAATGTGCAGTTTTCAATTTCATTATGAAAAGACATAAATAATCTTATTAAGTTCGATAATAAAAATATGAGTTAAGGGGTATAATTATCCTAAATTGGTAAAATATTGAACCAAAAAAATTTAATTTGTGCTTTATATATATATATATATATATATTGAATCCAGCAGATAATCTTTAGTCCCAAGCCTGTACTCCCTCCTTGACAAAAATATGAATTTGATATGATTTTTTTTTTTAATTTTAATTTTAATTGTTAAATTAACTATAACTTATAGTACTAAACACTAATTAACATTTATTAATAAATTTATGTCATAAATAGAATATAAAAATATATACTCCATATTAGCCACGAAACTTAGTTATATGATGATTTTAACAAGTACAAGAACAAAAAAGGAACGAAATTGCCATTTTTCACAAGAATACGTGTTAGTACAAAAATAGCAATTTAACAGGTGAGATTTGTAAGCGAACTACTAAAAATGTTATGTACTGGCTAATTTATGGGCCCCATTTGTGAAATTAGCACTATAAGAATGAATAAATAACAAATTTGTTATTTTTACAAGAATATGTACTTCTTTTGTCTCATTTATATCACAATATTTTGATTTTTTTTATATAATTTAATAAATTATTTGATGTTATAATTTTAAAAGGAGAATATGGATTGAAGTAGTAATATTATAATTTTAAAAAGGAGAATAATGATTAAAGTGGTGAGGTATAATATTGATATTATAGTTTTAAATAGGAGAATAATGATTGAAGTGATGAGTCATATTTGATAAAGTAATGATAATTTAAACAATTTACATTATTAAACTTTCTAAAAAAAAAATTTGTAATTTTTATGAGATATTCAAAAAAATGTTATAATTTTTATGGAACGGAATAAATATTACTTAGTTGACAAATAACAATTTCACAAGTGAGAGTTGTAAATGAACTATCAAAAATACTATGTATTGGTTAATTTGTGAGTCACATTTATAAAATTAATATTTTTTTTTTGTAAAAATAATAATTATAATAAATAAATGCTCGAGACTGGTAGATCTCATTTCTCCACGTAAGATTCCATCATGAGTTACCGAAACGTGATTCATGGTTGGGTAGCCTTTATTCCAGTAGGAATTCAATTCCCTGCGAATATTCTCATATTCCCGCGTTTTTACAAATATGGCCCAATTACTAAATTTTTATATACAACAAAATCATGCCCTTTAAACCGTGCAATTACCAAATCATTAATCACTTGATCATGATCTGGAAATCAACGGCCGAGATTATCGAGAATCATTATAGTAGGATATCGTGTGGACTGTGGAGTTCCGAATAAGAAGAATTAGGGTCTATTTGACATAGTTTATTTCAGAATAATTTAATGTTTATTTTATAATTAAAATAAATTATAAATTAAAAAAAATATTTATTGACTAATTTTTTTAAATAAGTTGACTTTATATGTTATATTTAACTTATAATTTTTTTAAAATTAATAAAAATAACTAATTTTAAGATAATTAATTTTCAAAAATAAAATATAATTAATTTAAATAAATTGAAATAAACATACGCTTAATATAGGAGGAAAAGAGCCGCCAAAAATGTACCGCCAACGGATAAAAGTGACAGGAATGGCTTGTTTAATTTACCACAAAACATAGATCTCCTATCCTTCATGTAATATTCTTTTGGAATTTTGGATAATTCCAGAACTTTTTTGCTTCACATTCACAATTACAACTTTTTCGCCCTATAAATTTGCCCCCTTCTTTGCTGCATTTCAAATTAACTAAAATACCAAGAAATCTCTGAGAATTCAAAAATCTTATTTATTTATTAAATTTTTCCTTTGGGGATCTGAAAATCTAGTGCAATGGGCGGAGTTGTGGTGGTTTTCGACTTCGACAAGACCATTATCGACTTGGATAGCGATAACTGGGTCATTGACGAACTGGGCGTCACCGATTTATTCAATCAACTACTCCCCACCATGCCTTGGAATTCTGTCATGGTCTGTTTTCTTCTTTTCTTTGCTTTCTCATATTTGTATTTATGTTTATGTTTACATCCTGCATATTCATTTTCTTTAATTTATACTTTCAGTTTACAAAAGATTATTAAAATATTTAAATTTCGCAATTTAAGAAAAATTACTTTTGAGGTGAGAGAAAAATTAAAAGACACAAAAAAAAATTTGAGAATTTCATTAAAAAATAAAAAATAAATATACATCACATATTTTTATTGAATTTATGTGTTATAGTCATTTATTTCGGGACAACAAAAAATATATGCAGCCCCTTTTTTTAAAAAAAAAAAACGGAGGAAGTGTTTGGCTAGCGTTTCATTTTAATTTGTAGAAAATGATAGTTTTAAGTTTATGTGCTATTGAGCCACTAAAAATTCATTCTTCAGCACTGTTGTGTTTACAGGACGTAATGATGAAGGAGCTTCATTCACGAGGAAAAACAATTGAAGACATTGCAGAGGTACTGAAACGGGCTCCGATCCATCCCCGGATCGTTCCTGCCATTAAAGCAGCTCATGCTTTAGGGTAAATCAGAGATTTAGTGCTAAGTTTTTTACACTCATATATTTATATATATTGGCTCTTTTTTCTTCATTTTTCTAGATAATGTAATTTGCTTTTTTTTTTGGCTAATTGAACATTTAATTTGTTGTGGGCAATGCAGGTGTGATTTGAGAATAGTTAGCGACGCGAATCTGTTCTACATTGAGACAATTCTTAATCATCTCGGAATGAGGGAATATTTCTCGGAAATCAACACAAACCCGGGTTTTGTTGACGAGGAAGGTAAGCTAAGAATCTTCCCCCATGTCGATTTTCATACTTCACCGCACGGTTGCAGCAACCCCTGCCCTCCTAATATGTGCAAGGTAAATTCAAGAATACTACCTAACTCCTAGTTGTATTTTTTAGGGGTGTAAATAAGTTAAATCTTATTTAAATTCTATTTATATAAGTTATCAAATTTTAAATAAAATTTGTATAAGACTCATATCCGAGTATTTAAAATTTTTAAGTGAGTGTATCTAATATCAGTAACAAAAAAAAATAATTTAATAAGTTCATAGTAATTAATTTAATTTTAGATTTAAATTTGCTCATGTTTGACTATTTAATATTGCAAATCTAAATTTTAGCGGAGTGTATAGCCCTAGTATTAATGTAATGACCCCACGAAATCTTACTAGCTTTAAGTCAGTTTAAGAGTCATTAAATCGAAAAACTTGATAGAAACGTTTTTGTTTTTGTTTTTTTTTAATTTAATTTCTTTTTTTTTCTTCTTTTTTTTTTTTTTTTTGGCCTTTTCTGCTAATAGGGCCTAATAATAGAAAGGATACAAGCTTCTCTAGCAAATGAAGGGAATAATGAAAAGATAATCTATCTTGGAGATGGTAACGGTGATTTTTGCCCGATCTTGAAGCTAAGGGACGGAGATCATGCGATGCCGAGGAAGAATTTCCCGGTTTGGAATTTGATATGTGAAAACCGTGATCTTGTGAAGGCAGAAATTCATGAATGGAGTGACGGGGAAGAACTCGAGTGCGTGCTGCTTCAACTTATTGATAATATTTCTGCAGGGGAAGAGAGCATCGACAGTAAGTTGGCTCAGTTGTTTACCGGTGATTGCAAGTCGCAGACAATTGCTGTGCGCGCTCATGAAGCCCTGCCACAAGCTCTGCCAGTTCCTCATTGGTACTAGTTTTCAATACTACCATAGTTTGTAATGCTGCCAGAATCCATAAAGCTAGCACAATAACCCTTCTCTCTCTCTCTCTCTCTCTCTCTCTCTCACTTTTTTTTTTTTTTTTTGGTGCAATGGATTTGTAATTGTGAGCTGCTTACTGATCAAGAAGAGATCGGAAATAGCTTTTGCAACTTGCCAAAAGAGAAAATAACGGCTTTTGATTTATAACTGTTATGCTTTTTTTTTATTCTTTTTCAAAAATTAAATTTTGGTTTTCAATAATATATATATATAATTAATGACACAATATATTTAATTTAAACATCACAATTCATTATCATTCTTTGATTAATTAAGCAATTATTATGTATCCTTAAAGTTAATAAAATTTAAAAAATATATTTTTTTAGTAAAAATAAATAATATATTTATGCAATTGTGACTTGAACTTGTGACTATTTAATTTGAAATACACACATTCTCCTTTTCGCACGCATAGACAATTGTAAAACATCTTTTGAGCCTTGTTTTCCTACTTTGACTCTGCATCAACAAATCATAATAAATGAATTTGGTCTCAAATTTTTGGATCTCAAATTTTAAGGTTTGAGATTGTTTCAACTACACATGTAAATCACCACTGTAAAGATCGATTAACATCATAATGGATTTTAATCAAATACCACCAATCTATGTATGAATTACATGTGTATGTAATAGTTCATATTTTAAAATACTTTGCATGCGGCAAAGCCCACAAGATTTCCCCAACCCACCCTCGCCCACGAAGCCAGAAACCCAACAACCCAGCCCGGAACCTTATTCATGGTCAACATTTGCTGTTGCCAGTGGTAAAAGTAAAACCGTAAAACCATCAAATTGAACCATAAAACTTGCACCTATGCAAAATCCAAAATTCTGAAGATAATTACAATCCTAATAAGTGAACCAAAATCTTATACCACTACTATTTCGATTGATGCATTAATGTCAGAGTGAGCACAAAATGAATGAAGTAAGTGCGCAATTAACGACCTTTCTCCTTCATTAATTCTAAAATTTACTTTTAATTTACACTGGATTCCCACTAATTATCTGAGAAAGCAACCGCCAATAATACTTTCGGTTCTGCAGGTTGCTAAATGCGAATCAACATCATGCATGGGGTGAATCCACTTGTCGACTTAAATCATAATTTTATATTTAATATTACTAATTTAAATTAATTAAATACCAGCATTGTACGTATTCTCAATTTGAGAATCCAATTCAATTGATAGTTGCTGCAGCATCTATATATACATGCAGCACATGAATATATAATACACTTTTAAAATTGCGCAGCCTTCCAAAACTATAAATGTTTTGAATGATGGCATAAATAATAGGAGTATACTTATCATATTGTACAGCTGGCCATGAGATACACGGGGATCATATTCTAGCACTAGCGTAAACAGAATAAATAAATACTCCACTAAAAAAAAATTAAATAATAAATAAACAGATGCTGATTATTATATATCACTTGCAATAAATAGAAAAATACAACGTGGGCGAAATCAGAAAATAGCATGAACAAGCAAGCAACTACACAAGTTTGATTTGAGTTGCCTGTACCCTTTCACTTCTTTATTTTTTATTTTTTTTAGAGGAATAATAAGTTTTTAAAGAATATATTTAGATTTAATTTCTCACTACTTAGATTTTTTATTAGTCAGTAGTGTTTATTTTCCTTTAAAACAAAAAAAAAAAAGGTTTTATTATAATATTCTTTATAAATTAATTTTAGAAATCTATATAATTTATCTTAGATAATTTATACAAATTTATATAATTTATAAAGAAATGTAAGTCACGCATTGCACTGGAACAAATTCAGGGGAAAAGGCAAACCGGATTGAGAGTTGCATGGTTTGGGTGCTTTTCCTACTTGGAGAGAGGAACTTCAGTTTCTCCTATCGAATATTCTCTTATTCCCGCCTTTTTTCCTAAAATAAAATAAAAATAAAATAAAATGTGGTCATCAAAATCTTCCACTAACAAAAGTATAAGAAAAAGGAAAAAGGAAAAAGTAAAAAGAAAAAGGATCATGCGTACAAAATGTAATTACTACGTTCTTCTATTTTGAGCCGTTCGACATTTGTATCACGGCTAGGACACAAATTTAACGGTTGTGATCGTCACGTTCCACTTGAATGAGTTGTTGCCCACCATTAAAAAGTATATCCTAAAAAAATTCCTTGGGGATCGAGTAATAGTGTTCTTTTGGGATCAAATCAAAAGATAAAATATTCGCAGCTGTTATGCTTTAACTTACAATCAGCGAGCGTCACCATATCTCAGATTGTGCTCCTATATATATGGAACGTCTACTCTTGGCAACTTCATCTTATTAGAGTATGCTTTGAGAATATATCCGGATTAAAAAAATCTGAATTTTCTAATCCATGGCCGGGATTGTGGTGGTTTTTGACTTCGATAAAACAATTCTGGACGTGGATAGCGATAACTGGGTGGTGGACCGACTGGGTGCGACCCACATTTTTAATCGACTCCTCCCCACCATGCCTTGGAACTCTCTCATGGTTTTTTCCCCTTTCCTTTTCTTGTTTTATTGTACTCCATTAGCATTATATATGTGTGTGTGTGTGTGTGTGTGTATATATATATATATATATATATTATTTTATTTTGATAAATAGTATACGAATTTCACTTTGAGCAATATTAATATATATATACATTACAGGATAGAATGATGACAGTACTTCATTCACTAGGAAAAACAATTGAGGACATAGCAAATGTATTGAAACAGGTTCCCATACATCCTCAGATTATCTCAGCCATCAAAACAGCCCATGACTTAGGGTATATCGATATTCTCTGTCCTTCATGCAAACAATTTGGGCATTTTTTTTTAATTAATTATTATTTTTAGTTTAGTTTTTGAAGCAATGTGTATATACTTACGGCGCTATTAATTATATACTACTCCATTTGGTCAGGTGTGATTTGAGGATAGTGAGTGATGCAAATACATTCTTTATCGAGACGATTTTGGAACATATGGGCCTTAGGGATTGCTTTTCTGAAATCATCACGAACCCGAGCTTGATCCTCCAGGGCGGGAGGCTCATGATCTCTCCTTATCATGATTTTCACACAAAACCTCACGGTTGTAAACTCTGCCCTCCAAACATGTGCAAGGTAACTTTAACTATTCAGTCCTTAATTAATATCAAAACATACATCAATAAAAGTGTTAAAAAAAAAATAAATCATTTTCTCGGGGTGTAGTGTATATATTTTGCAAACAATATTTAAAAATATAATCTTGTTTCAAGGAACTCTCAATTTAAATCAATTTGAATATTTGAATCTGAACAAGTTAGCTACATAAGATTACTGAAGTGTTCAAATTCAAATTTCAGGCTTATTTCATTGAGATAGTTGACATGGAGAGTTTGATCTATATGGTTATTTCATGTTTATGTTTATGATGAATGAAGATTCTTAATATTGTCAGAACGCGCTTAAGTCCCTAGAGGTCACTAAAAGTGATACACGATCATGGTGTTTAATATCTTGCAGGGTCTGATTATAGAAAGGATACAAGCATCAGTATCTATGGAAGGTAAAAAAAAGATAATATACCTCGGAGATGGGCCCGGGGATTACTGTCCAACCTTAAAGCTCAAAGATGGAGATTATGTGATGCCAAGGAAGAACTTTCCTGTTTGGGAATTAATATGCGAAAATCGCGCTCTGGTATATGCAGAAATTCATGAGTGGACTGATGGGGAAGAATTCTCTCACATTTTGCTACAAATTGTTAATAAAATTTCTATGGAAACAAACAAGTACACGGATTTGGCTATGTTGTTTCCAGTTGACTGCAAGATTGAGACAATTCCCATGGCCATCCATGAAGCTTTGCCTCAAGCTCACCCGGCTCCTTATACCTGAAAGCTAATATAACGTTTATGTAGAATCATTTCAAGTGTGCCAAATTAAGTTAGCACGAAGGTCTAGCTTGTATTGTTGGAGAGATACATCATAATTCATCAAATTATAAGTAATTTACTCAACTTGATATCAAATTATAATCTTGCTGGTTAATGGGATTATCAAACTTTCATATGTGAAAATTCACTGAATCGGTTAAAAAAACGAGTTTTTAAAATTTTAAAATAAAATAAAATGGATGTTTGATTAGAATTTTAAATAAAAAAGAAAATATTTTAAAATATTTTTTTTAAAGATGGTGTAAAGTTTCATTTATATTTGTAATATAGTGATAAAATTTGAAATATAAAACGTATAAAAAAATAATTATCTAATATTTTGGATTGGAGTTAATAACGTTCCTAGACTAATTTTCTCTTCTTAAAATTTTATTGTAGTATTATTATTGATTAAATAATACAAAACTACCGTTTATAGCTCTATAATTAAAAAAAGATGATGAATGATTTTAATTACAAAATTAATTTTATGATTAAAAAATTCTTACTATGTTAATAAGATAGACAATGATTCAATTTAATCAAACAAAAATAGGGATTGAAGAATCAAAACATTTTTAAAGACAAGAAGCAACTTGCACTGTGGGGCTCAAGGTGAGCTGTGACATCAAGAAGATTAGCCCAGGTTTTGGTTTAGTTGAATTTCGAAAGGGGTAGAAAAGTTAGCGGTACCATGGACTTCTTGGACCCCAATCCTTAGATGGCTCGGCCCACTTTAGAATCGCAAAAGCCAACTGGCAACCCAAGTAAACATGCTTTGGTGAATGGTGAACAATTTTAAACACCACTACAAGTCAACTTCGGGTTAATGTTAGTTCACCATTTACTAATTGACACGAGATTTTTATCATTATTTATACCGATAATATTAGGGGTACAAACTGCTAATATTCAGTTATATATAATACATTTTTTGATTCATTCCGTTTCATAATTTTATAATATAATTTATAGTTGTGTATCAGAAATTTTAAAATATAAAAATTTTCTTTTTTTCTTTTTATAATATTAAAATTATATTATAATAAAATATATTAATATATCAAAAATAAATATTTTTTTATATATTTTATATGGAATTTACAATTCTTGTTAATGAATGAGTGTGTGTGTGTGTATATATATATATATATACCCACACATATGAATTACCACTTATTTTATCTATTGTCCAGTTAAAACAGAACGATGATCAAATAATACTTCTTTTTTTTTTTAAATATTTATTATTTTATTAATTTGTCTAACAAATTAATGAAATATCAGACATTATTTTTAAGACATAATGAGTAAATAAGATAATGCTACGGGTTAATTACACTACTGATTCTTCCGTTCAGTTGTGTCAAAGATTGATGGCACGAGTCGGTGAGTTTGTTGAGTCTTCGAACGTTCTCACTCTCTCACACATTCAATTTTTGGCTGTGCTTTTTTGTTCTTTATTTCCTATTTTGAACGTGAATGCGGTAACTAAATTTGTCTCAATAGTATATTTTCGAATTCTGAGAGTTGATACATAAAATCTTAAATTATGGTTTCGTAAATTAGCTTTCGAAAATTAAAATGAATATCTCCGTTTGAGTTCCCTCCCTCTGAGTATCTTTTCGAATTTTGAGAGACTACGAAGAATTTTAATTTATAATTTTATAAATTAACTTTCAAAATTAAAATAAATATCTCTTTGCATAACAAAGTATCATTTTTATTTATAGAGACTTATCAATAAGTAATTTCATATGAAATTTAGTTGCTAACAGACAAAAAAAAACTCAGATTAATTTTTTTTAATGTAATAGATTTGTGAAATTGTATAATTTAAATTTAAAATAAATTTATTTTTTATTAATTGATGTCAAAGTCAATGTTTAAATTTCTACATATAAAATATTAATACATACAAATTTTAAAATTTTACATCTTCTCTAAAAATAACATTTCTCAATAATAATTTCTAGTTTGGAATAAAATTATAAGAGAATCAATTTATAAAAATCATATTTTTCAAAGATATCTCTAATTAACAGTGGTACTCATTTAAGTAAACTTCAATTTATTTATTAGAAACTCTAACATTAAAATATTTTAAATTATTTATAAAATCGAACTTGATTACAAACCGATACTTAAAATTGAGTGAAAAATTCGTTTAGCTTACAAAGTCGAACTCAAATTTAACAAATTTAATTCGTTTAACACATTACACATGCATCTCTAATAATTTTTTGCATCACACTACAATTATTCAAACAATAAATAGAATCGATGTATAAATCCACCAGAATGAACTACATTTTTAACTAAAAATATTTCAGTACGATACATTTAAATTAAATGTGAACCAAATGAATTTAACAAATTTATTTATAAATTTAGAAATTCTCTATATAGTTTTAAGTTTTAACCCACTTACAGCCGTGCCAATACAAGGTAAAAAAAATAAAATAAAAAAGGCTTTGGATAATTTCAAACAAAAATAGAAAAGTGCATTGGGATCCGAGCCAATTGTAACCGGATAAAACAATGAATAGGAAGTCAACAACAAACAATGATTACAGAAATAGTATGATAAAATGAAAGACAGCAGCACAAACAGTTTCAATCGTACACAAAATGAATATTTATTCCGTCTTATTTATATTATAATATTTATTTTTTTAAATAATTTATATTATTATAATATATTTAATTTAAAAAAATTAATAAAATTAATTATTTAAATTATAAAATATAATTTATCACTTCAATTATTATTATTTTATTTTAAATTATTATTTCAACACTATACTTACCATTTTAATTTTAATTTTTTTATTTAAATAATAATATCAAATATTATTTTTTTATTTAAAATTATAATATTAAACATTCAACGTAAACACGTCAATAGTAACATAAACACGTCAATAGTAATTACCCCTCAGTACTTACTAACAGTGAAAATTACTAAAAACAAACAATTAACTTGCAATTTAAGATCAAGAAGAAGTAGTCAACAAACCGGCTTTTTCATCCAGAGACAAGTCATCAGTTTTTCTAACAGCCGCATGAATCGCCACAAGCACCACACCAGTCAACAACGACAACAATATATTCCCCGCAGCGCCGGTCAACAGCAGTAGAAATAGCGTGACGATCGACAGAACGATCAGAACCGTACGATCATCGATCAAACGGTGGAAAATCACCAGCGGCTCGTCGCGAAGAAAGTAGAGGAAAGTCCAGACCGCCATCAGCAATATGAACACAAGCATCGAGATCGGATACCACAATAGGCTCAAGAAGATAATCAACAGCACGACGATGACGTAGTTCATTCGGAAGTAGCCGACGTTGGTTTTGATCCGTCTGATTGCGTCACGGAAACCTGACGGGAGGTTGAATGAGCGGATATTGAAGAGCTCTTTCCATGGCCGGCGAGTGCCCAGCCCTTCCTTCAGCCGGTGTTTGGCGCGGGAGATGAACTCGAGATTTGTGTCTCCGGATGATGACGACGTCGGTATTGTGCCGTAATTCGTCATTCTCAGTCGAGTTATGGGATTGGGGGAAGATAGGTTGGAGCAGAAGACTATTGAAGCAAAATAAGGCAGTGCGTGTTATTGGGAGATAGCGTGGGACGTGTTGTACACCTCATTCGATTTGACTCTGAGCGTAGTTTAAAAAATTATGTTTGATAATATAATTTTAAATTAAAAAATAATTAAATAGTAATTAAAATTATAAAATTATATTTGATAAAATAAGAATAATTTAAATAATTAATATTATTAAAATTTTTAAATTAAATATGTTATAAATAAGATGAAACGTTCAAAAAATATAAATATTGTAATATAAATGAAACAGATGAAATACTTAAATTATAAGTAATATATTCCATGTGCGTTGTCTGTTTTTTAATGTCGTAATTTATTTTTAAAATTTTAAAATTTATTTATTAATTTAAATAAAATATAAAATAAATATTAATTAATTATTTTTTTAAAAAAATAAATTAAAAATATTATTAATTAATAATTATTTTAAATACTTAAAAAACTTGGGATAGGATTTTTACCATCCTAAATTTCAACTTTGATTCCATACCTTCATTTATTGAAAAGTAAATAGTTTTGATCGGACATTAAGGGGTTTCTTAAAGTTTGTTTCGTATATATAGAGAGGAGGTAAAGTAGGAAGAAAAAATAAAAAGATGTGTTTTGATCAGTGGTCACTGGTCAGTGACCTAAAAATAATTTATTTTTAAAATAAAATATATATTAATAAAATAAACTACAACAAACAAGATCATCGAAGAGTCAGGTAAGATAACCAAAGGGGCTCCTCTTTTTCAATGACTATTTTACTCCTTTTTGGCTTAGATATGATCAAAATGGCTAGGTGCCCGAACAGTCACTCGACTATTTTCTTTATCTCATTTTTCGATTTACAAAAATGTAAAAAGCTGATTTTATTAAACTCAATTGGGTTTACATCGTAGTAATAAAATTGTTTCATTTTTTATTTGGTATACACTACATTTATTACAACTTATCTATTTTTTCATATGTTTAGGTAAATAAAAAAAATAATTAAAGTACATTTTATTCTTCAAATTTTATAATACAAGGTGGCATTATGTACTGGCTAGCGTATATTTTTGTCTAAAGTAGCATTCAGTGTCAATTTTTAAGATAAATGAAGTATATCATAAATTTTTAAATATAAAAATAATTTCAACTTTTAAAAATTAATTTATAATATTTTTAATTTCAATAAAAAATAATAATAATAATTCACACGATCATTGTGAATGCAACTACGAATTTATAGTTTTGAAAAGACGCTATTAGAAGCCTCAATTTTATTCATGTTAATGTTAAATTTAAAATTCATACTGAAAAAAGCAAATTTAGGCCTATTTTGTTTCATCTGATTTTGGTCTTATTGTGAAAATTCCTTATTTGGTCATAATTAGAGTTAATAATATTGTTTCTTTGGACTATCTGTTTTTTCTTTATAGGTTTGATTGATCCAGTTAAATATTTATAATTTTTTCGCTAAGATCACTTCTTATTAGCTTTAAAGTCGAGCCTCTCATTTGTACTATAAAACTTTCTATGGTTTTAAACTTGAAATTAGTTATATTTTAGTAAAAAAAAAATTTACTATATCTTTTGACATTTAAGTTTGTTATTTTTTAGCATGATGAGAAAAAAAAATCATTCTTATTTGTTAAATAATATAATATTTATCTTAAAATTTAAAATAATTATTTAATTTTCTATAAAATAAAAAGTTATGTTATTAGATATGATATTCATTATGCTACTATAAATTCTAAATGCATAGAGTATCTTCGAGTCATTATCACTATATTATTAACTCCTAGGAATATTTGTAAAATTATTACTTTTTTAAATACTCGATGTTAGAAATGTATTTTAAATTTTAGAATGAAATGAGTATGATATTAGTTAATGATTATTATTTCTGAAAAATAATAATATTTTATTATTTATAAGATTAAAAATGAAAATTACGTGTATTTAAATGTCTTTATTTCAACAATTATTAAAATATTTTATTAATTCAAAATTAAGTATTCAAAAGACCTAATGTAAATTCAGCAATTTAGATATTAATTTAGTATTTAGATGTTATCTCTTAATTAAAACAAACATATCCTTAATCTTATATTTGTAGATATTGAATTGACTGGTCAAGTCGATATTAGCTTGACTTAGTCCGTGCTAATCACCTCTTCTAGCCTTGTGGCCAATCATTGGGTTTGGTACCTTTTATCCAACACTCCACGATACTGAATGAAAAAAGGAGTCCATTGACAGGTATTGTGTTGATGGCCCGTCTAACAATCCACGTGGTCTGCCTTGTCGAGACGTCGCCGTCGCCGTCCCGCCGACGATTTAGTGTGGTCTTGTCCCGATGCCTTTCCCGGAGCCTCCAAGAAGGCTAGTTCAAAATGTCGGGCCTTCTAATACTCCCTCCCTTTCTTAATTAAATGAGAAAAAAGTGGATGCAGTATGAAAGCAAAACACATTGTTTTATACAATAAGATGATGTTTATATGAAAAAAAATATAAAAAAAAAATTTTAAATTTTTGTTAAAAATATTAATTTTATAAAATAAATTATAATCTATTTATCGTGATTTTTAGTTAAATATTATTATACCTTTTAGAATGGAGAAAAAGTATTACAAGCCCCACCACTCCATTTAGGTGTATATATATATATATATATATACTCCGTATGCATTTAGCTCACCCCTTGTCTCTATCGTTCCAACCAGTCATACACGACATCTATACTACTATTAAATCATTATTCGATAAAAATAAAAGGAAAAGTTGAATTATGTATTCATTTTCAATTTAATTGGGTCACTTGGCATTCATTATTCATTAAAAACAAAAGAAAAAATCAAGGTCATCCCATAAAGCAAACAGCTCATCCTCTCTTGAAACAGAAACTAGTTATTAACTTTATTTTTTAATTTTAATTTAATTTTAAATTTTAATAAAAATTTAATTTTAATTTTAATTTATTAAATATAATTTTTTCTATTTAAATTTTATAATATTTAAACTCTCAATAAACTACTATTAAACAAGCACAATAACATGTTGGTCTACTACTATTTCATTACTTCATTAGTCCTCCATCAGACTATTTTGTGAGGATAACATGGATATTTTGAGGAAAACTGAGCCATGGTAAAGTAAATTAATTTTTTTTCTTGAACTCGAATTCTAGCCGTAAGGTGGGTGAGGGGTTTAGGGGAGCTTTTTAATTTTACCAAAATAATGCTAAATGATCCTGTTCTCTCCGATTTCACAGAAGAATCATGTTATGATATTCTTCAATTGGATTACTCTTTCTGAATTTCACGTTCATTGGTTTTTAAATATGCAATAAAGAAGGTTTATAATAAGAATTTTAAAATTTTATGTGAGTTGTTTTTACGTTGTCTACGTTTATGATGATACATGAATAAAAAATATAATTAAAGAATAAATTATTATTGTTCATCGTACTTGTAAAAGAAGTCAAAGAAACAAAATTCCAAATTTTATGGATGTCATATGGTTAATTGGTTATGAACAGTTCCATTCGTTATGCTTTGGATGAGGAAAACTGGAAAAGATATTGATTACTTGTACAAACTTAAAAGGAAAAACTAACGGTAGGGTTTGCCTTAAGACTGGGTTTTTAGATCTTCGCACGTTTCTCCAACAGCCAGCCGCCCCATTCAACAATGCTTTCAACTTATACATTGATTTCTTAAATTTCACCAACAGAATTACCTACCTCTATATATCATCAATACGGTCTAAACGCCTTCTACTACATTTCCAATCAAAAATTAAATTATCAAAAGATTCACACAGAGATGGAGGGATATCACCAATTTTTACATGGAACACTGGAAGTTACCGTCTTCCATGCCACACCTTCTACACCATCTTTCCCCTTCAGTGTAAGCACTATTTAAATTTAAATATATATATACATATATATTAGAATTTTAGATTTCATTTGTATCGTAAAATTCAGTCAATGAGTATCTCACTCCATATTTCTCGAGTTGCACTTTGTTATCCAACAAAATTTGCATTATTTTAATCTTACAATGGAGGGTAAATGATAAAAATTGAACGCAAATATTACCTCCCCTTTAATTAAATTAAGAAGAAAAGCAAACGATGTTTTTCTTGGAGCTAAAATTGTGTGAAATTCTGTTTTGTAGTGTATATTTGCAAATGGAAAGCCAACCTATGTGACTATCAAGATAAATAATCAAAAGGTAGCATCAACAAGCCATGAAATTGACAGAGTCTGGAATCAAACCTTACAAATTTTGTGTGCTCATCCACCTGATTCAACAATCACAATCTCCCTGAAGACCAAATGTTCAACCTTGGGGAAAATCCACATTCAGGCACATCGGATATTAACTGAAGCAAGTTTAATCAACGGTTTCTTTCCACTCTCCATGGAAAATGGAAAACCACACCAAGAACTAAAACTACGATTTATCTTATGGTTTAAGCCCGCTGAACTTGAACCAAGCTGGGCCAAATTACTTGATAATGGTGGGTTTCAGGGCCTAAAGAATTCTACGTTCCCACAACGGCCCAACTGCGGTGTCACACTTTATCAAGATGCTCACCATCGCTCTTCTTTTCAACCACCTGTCAATCTTTGTGGGACCCCGAGGAAACTGTGGGAGGATGTATATAAAGCCCTTGAGGAAGCAAAGCATTTGATATACATCGTAGGATGGTCTTTCAACCCCAAGTTGGTTCTGGTAAGTAAAAAATTTAAAGTCATTCACCTCCCCCCCTCCCCCCCCCCCCCTCCCTCATTCTTGCTTTTATTTACACATTCCAAACCAGATATTTGAAGTTAAAAAGACATAACATCTTATCCTTCTTAGACCTTGCTATTTTCGGAAACTTTTGTAAACTTCTCTTTTTACATTTGAAACCTGATATTTCATAGTGCAGGTTCGCGATTCTGAAACAGAAATTCCACATGCACAAGGAGTTAGAATTGGTGATTTATTGAAACGGAAAGCAGAAGAAGGTGTGGGTGTGAGAATCATGCTTTGGGACGACAAAACATCCTTACCTATCATCAAGAACAAAGGAGTAATGAGAACACATGATGAAGATGCATTTTCCTACTTCAAACACACAAAGGTAATATGTAAATTATGCCCTAGATCACACAACAAATTCCCCACTCTCTTTGCCCACCATCAGAAAACCATTACTGTGGACACTCGTGGTCATTTATCTTCAAATAATCGTGAAATCATAAGCTTCATAGGCGGCTTAGATCTCTGTGATGGCAGATACGATACAGAAAACCATTCAATATTTCGAACACTCAATACTGAATCCCATTGTGAAGACTTTTATCAGATAAATATTACAGGAGGTAGCCTTCATAAAGGTGGACCAAGAGAACCATGGCACGACGTTCATGCTCGCATTTCAGGGGAGGCTGCTTGGGATATTTTGACCAATTTTGAACAAAGATGGACTAAACTATGTGACCCTTCTCTATTAGTCCCTATAAGCACCATAACAGAAATTTCTCGACAACCAAATCCTACAAGCAATTGGAAAGTTCAAATCTTTCGATCAATTGACCATGTTTCAGTAAAGAGCAAGTTTAGAATTGAAAGAAGCATTCATGAAGCTTATATAGAAGCAATTAGGCGAGCGGAGAGATTTATATACATTGAAAACCAATATTTCATTGGGGGATGCCATTTATGGGAGAAAGATCAGCACTGTGGCTGCACAAACTTGATCCCAATCGAGATAGCGCTAAAAATAGCAAGTAAGATCAAGGCAAAGGAGCGATTCATGGCTTATATCGTTATACCAATGTGGCCTGAAGGAGTTCCAGATAGTGAAACAGTACAGGACATATTACACTGGACAAGGGAAACAATGAAGATGATGTATAGGCTAGTAGGTGAAGCTTTACAAGAAAATGGCGAAAAGGGGCACCCAAAAGATTATTTAAGCTTTTTCTGCCTTGCTAACAGGGAAGAAGAGGGAAAAGGGGAGTTCATTCCTCCGTATTCACCTCCTCCCGAAACGCAGTACTGGAATGCTCAAAAACATAGGAGGTTCATGATTTACCTCCATTCCAAACTCATGATAGGTACGCGCATATATCCGTACTGTTACTGGATACTGTAAACTAATAATTCCACGTAAAAAAATTTATTATATGCTTCTTTTAACGATGTTGTATGTATATTTTTCCAGTGGATGACACATATTTGTTGATTGGATCTGCAAATGTAAACCAACGGTCCATGGATGGACAGCGCGACACTGAAATTGCAATGGGATGCTACCAGTTGGATAACGAAGATCGAAAAATAAGTCGTGGGGATATTTATAGATATCGTAATTCGTTGTGGTACGAACATACTGGACGAGCTGGAGAATTTTTCCGGGATCCTGAAAGTTTGAAATGTGTGCGAAGATTGAATTCAATAGGAGGGCAAATGTGGAAAGTTTATAGTAGAGAAGAAGTAGTAGACATGCAAGGTGTTCATCTAGTGAGTTACCCCGTGAGTGTGAAAGAAGATGGCCTCATTGAAGAGCTCGTAGATAACAACAATGGCTACTTTCCGGACACAAAAGCACCTATTAAGGGGAAGAGGTCCAAAGTTATGCCACCTATTTGCACAACTTAATGCAATGACTTCTCTCTTACAAATACAAATATTCGTAATAAGATATAGATTTGGATAGAAGATTTGAATTTTTATATTAAATACTTTTACATTATATTCTTTGAAATAATGTTGTTATTCTCATTGTATTATTTATCCACGATAATTGAAAGTATGAATAAAACAATTCCAAAGTTTTTGAGAATCTTGAATTTTTTTTTTTTTGGGTAGTTATTCTAGCATTTAGAACTACATTTGTAGACAATAAATAGTACGAGTATATTAATTTTTTTCTTGCATAGGATGACTGAATGATACCTGTGCATGAGAAACGGTAAAAGACTCGGTCAACGGTAAATAAAAGCATTTGGAGCATGCAAGCTATTTGAGTGGGGGGGGAGTTGAGGAAAAAATGGGCGGTTAAAATCTTTTCTCCATCTGTTAGAAGATTTTTTCTACAACTAATAGATATATGAAGCAATATATATCTACCTTTACACAATGTCGATTGAATCTTTTCTAGCAGTGTAGCAGCTTGAAAGAAATGGGCTTGGGAACCGCCTGAGGTGTTATGTTTCAGATCTGTTCTGAAGATGAACAAGTAAGGTTGCTCTAGCTAATCCTATATATCTACCGAATAAAATTGATATCTACACCAATATGTCCCACTTTTTAAATAACGTAAATTTATCACTTCATCTTCAATTGTGTATGTAATGTAGAGTAATTCGAACTATTAATCACTTGTATTCTCCTCGTACACGGCTTATCACTGCCCATGTGTAGGAATAATTTAATTGGAGTATGGATAACACAATTTATCCTGTAATAACTATTCACGTCTTTTATTCTAAAATCCTGCTACTAGAAAAGAGCTTGAAACATGGTGTGGAGATACCAATTTTTTAGTGACAATATCAATTTTCTAAAGGAAAGGTTCTCTTTCTACTGCGTTTAATTAATGAAATTGATGATTTACGGGTCATTAGTTGTTATTAATTTCTGTATTTAGTATCCCATTGTAAACATATTTAGCAGTAACAGCCAATGTTTCATAAGACTAGTAAGTAGTAACTCTAGCATAAAAAAAAAAAAAAATAAAAAAAAAAAAAAAAGGTTAGCAGTAACTGATCTCAATCCCTTATATAGCCAAAGAACTTATAGACTCTGGTATAAATATCATTATGGCAATTTAATTTCGTAATTTTAAACTGAAATCTTTGTAAATAATGAAGCAAAGCGAATTTGCATACCTCATGCGGAATACGTTGGGGTTTATTTTATATATCAATTAGAGAGATTTAAAAGTGTTTTTAGGGAATTGAATTAGCAAACTAGATATTAATTAATTGCATAATTCAGATCCTAAAATCACCCTTAATTCTTACTACCCAATATCGGTCAACATAAACCTCCCAACATAATCCCTAGAATCATTCTTGAAATAAGAATTTTGTTCTTGCCATAATTCCCTTTAAACCAACGAATGTCTAGTGTAGCCATAATTTAAATTTTAAATAAAATGTTATTCCCTTTTCGTATACTACAAAAAAGGCACGTGAATTTGAGCAGGTTAATTTTTATTTCTCCGATTGAGGTTTCTAATTGGTACTATACAGTTTTTGCAATTGTTATTTATGGGTGTTGGATAACAAAATGGGAAGCTCATTTTGCAGGAAATTAATGGAACAATGGCTATTACTTTTACCTCTGTGTAGTATCCTTACAGGATATTTCATTGGTTCTTCGCTACAGACATTTCCAATCTCTAAGGTACCTACCTACATCAACCAAAATTGCTTTATATTGAATACTGAATTAATCAAAATTCTGTGATTAATTTTTAAAAAATTTTTTTTATTTATTTTTTATTATATATATATATATATATATATATATATATATATATCTACAGGTGACCAAAATTCGTTCAGGTTCATCTGCCTGCTATATTGACGACTCAGAATTTGCAAAATCAAGTCAATATTTTGGATCATATAATACCACGAATGTAGGTTTTTAAATCTTTTATGCTTCATATATCATTTACACACATATGATTTACGTAATGATGAATTTGGTTAATGCAGATTTATATGTCAACAAATCCTCGAGGAGCTGAACGATTGCCATCTAATATTATTGAGCCGTACTCAGACTTTTACCTCCCGGAAAATTCCAGAAAGCCAAAGTACTTATTGGCTATAACGGTAGGGTATAATCAGAAGGATATAGTTGATTCCATAGTCAAGAAGGTCCGCAAGTTTTTTGTTTTTTCATTAAATAAACAAGATTTCTTGGGTTAATTTTAATTTCTCATTTTGTGTTTCATCTTCTGTTCATAGTTCTCAGAGATCTTCACCATCGTTTTGTTTCATTACGATGGGAGAGCAAGTGAATGGGAGCATTTTGAATGGTCACACAGAGCAATTCATATCAGTGCTAGGAAACAAACAAAATGGTAAACGGAAGCTGTTGTGTGCTTATTTTAGTTAATTTATTTTCTTTTTGTTCCATCTGATTGAGCGAGTCCCCTAATTCGTACAGGTGGTATGCTAAGCGTTTTCTCCATCCCGACATTGTAGCGGCCTATGAGTACATATTTATCTGGGACGAAGACCTCCGTGTTGACCATTTTAATGCAGATGAGTAAGTATGAGACCTTGTTTATATTTCCTATACTTTTTTTTCTTTTTTTGGGGAGAAAAACAGTGTCGAAGCTTGTAACTTTGAGTGTGGGTATTATTATAAAATAGGTACGTAAAGCTTGTGAAGAAGTACAAGTTAGAAATATCACAGCCTGCAGTAGAATCAAAGAAAGGGTTGATATGGCTGATGACAAGGAGGAGGGAAGATGTCGAAGCTCACAAGTACAACTCGAGAATCAAACCTGAAAAAATAAGTCCATCTGTCCATGTCAGGAAAATCAAGCTACATTCTTAATTTTAACCATGTATTTATAATTTGCTTACAGGGAAGCCAAGGGTCAAGAATGTCAAAATCGACAATGGCCACCTTGTGCAGGGTAAAGTCGATCATGCATGCCATTCTGATATGCAAAATTGTTAAACTAAGAAGATTACATACAGTATATATATACTTTTCTATTACATGGTGATTGATAATTAATTTCGCAGATTTGTTGAAATAATGGTTCCAGTTTTCTCCAGAAGAGCATGGCAGTGTGTTTGGCTTATGATTCAGGTATTTTGCTCGCTCTCAAACTTCTTAAACGGACTTAAGATGATAATTAAGCCCTAATTGATGTGATGGATATATGCGACTACAGAACGATTTGGTGCATGGATGGGGTCTTGATCTCAGTCTGGGAAGATGTGTAGAGGTGCCATGAATATCAGTTTTTCTTTCTCTAAAATTCAGAGATTTCAGTTTATGAAACATTGAAATATTGATGATTGATTACAGAGGCCAAATGAAGATATTGGGGTGGTGGATGCACAATGGGTAGAGCATATAGCCGTACCCTCATTAGGAGAGCAGGTTAATTAGTAATATTAATTCTCGTTTACATTTCATCATTAATTTAATTAAGATAATTAATTTAATAGCCATGGCTGTTCCATACAGGGAGAGTCCGTCAATGGAAGTGCACCATGGGAAGGAGTAAGAAGCTTTTACTCTTTTTTGTTTCTATTTATTTATTCTTTGCCGAGTACTTGTTTGCTTTTCCTAACCGCTGATTAATTATCACAGAATCTTTTGATAATGTTTATTAATAATTACAGGTTCGGGCAAGATGTTTTTCTGAATGGGAAGAATTTGAAGAAAGATTGAAGAAAACCAGACTGCGTTGAAAGGTTACAGCAGCTGTGTAAAAAGGAGCTCAACATATCGTGTGCTGTGCTGCTCTAGAGATAGCCAGAAAAATATATGGTATCTGAAAATTTGTTGCCTGAATTGTCCGGAACTGCATTAAATCATTGTACTGTAAAACGATGTTTTAACGCACTTCCAGATAATTTGGGCAACGAATTCCCTGGTACCGTAGAGGCAGAAGAGAGCCTCACTGTGCAAGTGATCCTAATCACAATAATGTGCCTTTCAACATTCATCAATCCTCTCCATCTCTGTGAAAATTCACATTAAACATTTTTTACTGTTCACAATGTGCTTCCCTGCATGACCAGGGAATAACCGTTCTCATCACCATCCCTAGCTAAAAAAGTTTAATCTGAGAAGAAATTCCGAAGGCTGCAGATTAAATAACATTACCGTAATTGGAAATGTCACCCCAACTATGAATATTTTATTTATTTTTCTTTCTTCGGTCAAAAATATTTTTTAAATATCATTTATATTCGGATTTTCACTTTCACCAAGATTTTCTATAGGGCCAAGACTATGGTGTTTTTTCATATTTACTTCATCCTAGTGTAAAGTAGCTGTTGCGTGATGGAGGAAAAACATCACTCCCATCAAACGCTTGCGCCTTAATAAAAGGATCTCATGTTAGCATACTGAACATTTATTACTCTGCCTCAAGACTAAAAACAACTTGTTCATATTAGACTCTTGCGTCTTAATAAAAGAATCACATGTGGCTTAAGAATCACAAAAATAGAAATTAAAAGACAAAAAAAAAAAAAACCAACTCCTTTCGACATTCCAGCTTCACATTGTAAGAATTTGAACGTCTGGTATCTCATACTTGGAAAACAACTTACCTATCCAAAAAGAATGTTAAATTTCAAAGAACAACCCACGGCTTATACGATTCGCACAAAGGCACCCACATGTAAGAATGCCCAAATGAAACATGAGATTTACCTTTATGGCTTTATGCACATCTTTCATCCAAGAGCTTGAGAAATAAACTTGAGCCTCGAAAAATATGTCTCACTCAAAAAGATGAAGTGCAACATATCACCAACACTTCCAAATAACAGGCCAACAACCAAGAGGTAGAGAGGTTTATCCACTTTTTCTTTGTTCCTTTTGCCTTTTGGATGAATAGAGAGATTTTCTATCAGCTACTGTATGATTTTTCTATCCACCTGCCTATATTAGTGTTATATACTACTCTCTACATTCCGAAGTTAAAAATACTTTTAACTTTTGAGTTCTATCAAAGTAGGATGGTAAAATCCTAAAATTCAAATTATAATATATAAATTTGTTAAATTTTCTAAATTTCAATGTTTGTAGTAGTATTTTAAATGTAGTGCACAATATTGACTTTGACATCCATCAAAATAAAATAAACTCACTTCAAATTTAGTGTTAAAGTGCATAGGTATTTCTAACTTTGGAACACAAGGAGTATAAGAAGAGTAACCTGAGTTCTCTTCTCCCTTACACCTTTCAGCATCTTGCTTACACCCTCTTTCAATCTGCAATAATGAAAAGAACTATTAGGAGAGATACATAAACAAGTTCAAAGTAGTAACGATTATAACTAACAAAGCAATTATGAATCTAGTTAACAAAAAACTCGAGTCATTGACACACAACTGGAAAAAGATGGAAGCACACGTGGTGAACACAACTGACACCGAGTACAGCTATGCCCCAACCAAAACTCCATCCTATAGCAGCAAGCCTCTAAAACAATCACAATAGGATGTTATACCAAGCTCTCCCAAAAAATCAACAAAACAAACAACTGACCCCGGAAACTCCTCGTGATGACCAAAAGAAAAAGTTAAAAAAAATAATAATAATAAGAGAATACTAGGAAAGAGAAACCAAATATCAAAAATAGGTTTCTCCATGGTCTCAAAGAAATAGGTTTCTCCATGGTCTCAAAGAAGCCATGATGACCAAAATGTACAATTGACCACAGAATGCCACACAAAAAAGAACACAACGGTTGGTAAGCTCCTAGTTACATTAATCTCGCCGAATAAACCTTCTCGCAAGCTGAATCCCTCTTGTTTGCAGGTTATGCTGGGTTAGGATCGCACCCAAGTTGCCGCCCAACAAAAGAATCACCTTTTGGGGCACACCAATTCTCCTACTGGGCCTATCCGGCATGTGTCTTGCTCCATCATCGCCTTGTAGTTCCCTAAAAAATGACCCCGCCAAATAACAACCACTGCTATGCTTCCGCCACTGAATTCTATCTTCCTGGTCTACGGACAGCTCCTTCCCCTCAACACTTTTCCCAGGGGTAGCTGGCTCCAGTGCTTGCAACACTCACAAGATTAGGGAAACACTCTTGAAGTGGGAGTTCTTCACACCATGTATCTGACCAGAACCTAATCACATATTGTTACCAAGCTCCCAAGGGAAGTGCTTCACAAACTCATCAAACATCAATTAGATGCTACAGTTGACTTCTGCTGCTTGCCAATCAGAAAATATATTATATAAATAGCCAATATCATCTGAACTTAATTTACGCTTAACGACAACAACAGTGTCTAAATACTCTTCAATTCACTAATTTTGTGATCCCAAAATCTACCCCATTCAAGCATTATGCATATCCTTGATCTCGAAATTCTTATAATTAGGTAAAACAGCAAAATCTTACTTATCTTGAGAATGATGTTATATTTCCTACCCCATGTACTGTCAGTAACAAACAGAAACTTTAAGACAACCGTCTGCCGTCCTATATATATTCTTTGTAAACTGCACCATCATATCAAAGTGAAGCAGTAACCAAGTTAATACCCGCCAAAAACAAAAGAAGACTAAAAAGAGAAGATCTGGGACCAGCATCGAAAATTATACAGTATACATTTTAAAATTTTTTAACTGAATAAGACTTAATAAAACATATCTAGGCTTTGTCATCATTATGTGGAGTTGTGGATATTGGTAGTATTATCAGGGGCAATATCAAGCTTAAAAGTGGTAAAAACTGGACAAAATCCTGACATGAAAGGGCTGAAACTGAAAAGCCAAAATTTGATTTCCCCGTGAGAGAGAGAGAATAGGAGGTGAATCTAAATCTTAAGCAAGTCTAAATTTTAAGCAAACAAATACTACCCTATAACAGAGACATAAAATTACCACATCAAACATAATTTCTGGTTTGAAAATTAAAAGCATAATGCAGGACCCATTAAGCCCATATAACAACGAAAGGATACTTGCCTATGATGTGCTAAGATCAGAAGTCAGCCCCTCTTCTAACGGCATGACCACCGTCCTTCCATCCATGTTTCAGGCTGATATCGATGCATAAAGAAGCAACTTGCCCAGCATGCAAGTGGCCAAACAACTTCACTACTGAACCATATATATTGCAGAACTGCAATTTAATAAACAATGAAAAAGAAAAAAGAGAACGATAACAATGAATAGTTACATACAGAGGGATACCGTATAACCACGGTCCAAAGTGCGGAATACAGGTCAGAAGTATCTTTTGTAACTCCTAATCTCATAGGCCAACAAGACTAAAAGAGCAACTTCTGTTGAACAAACAGAGCTAAAATCACACAACCTGGAAATCCCACTTTCTTGTTTCCGATATGATTGCTTTTCTCACCACGAATTACCCTAATCTAAATTGTAATTCAGTCCTATGCAATACACTCCCAAAGTAAGCACATCCTTCAACGAGTCAACCAAATTCATACACATTTATGTGACCTTTCTACACTCCATATTAGTTTCAAGGCTTGTTTGGCAACTAAGACTAGAGATTAAAACATCCTTAAAGCCCTGGAGAACACCAGCGGCAGTATAGGAACAAATAAAACATAGTCCCAAAACATTTTTACTTCTCCTACAACGAATAAACAGCTATGTCTCCCAAACCTGATGACTTGAAACTCCATATCACTCCCTTGCTAGGATACTAAAATAGTCAAGCAAAACTATCAAACGAACTGCTTCTAGAATTGTACTCCTATATGTCGGCTATAAATCTTAACAAAGACAATTACTACAGTAAAAGCAATTTCAGCTCTCCAAGATTCCTAGACGTAAGGTCTTTATCGTCATTATTAAGAATCTAAAACACTAGGGAACTCTGCGATCTCCAAAGTAAGAAAAACTTGAGCACCTTTGAACCCAAGCAATGGAAAAATCTTCGCGTAGGCATCACTTCCTTTAGAACAAAATTTCAACCACAGGTACCACTACTTTACAGCTCAGACCTTGTTTCAATTCAACTAAGAGGACATGTCTCGATATACAATGCCAGGAGAAACTTTCTTAGAATTGTGTAATTAAGATGAAGAGCTCACTGATGGAACCAATTAGCTTCTATAACAAGTTCTTAGGAGATTTTGAATTTCTATGTCAATAACAATTTTTACCAACAACAAGAGGTATCAACAAAATAAGTGAAAATGGTACAACCAATAAACGCAACAGCCATTAATAGGTAAATCAAGAAATATTCAAACTACTATAGCATGAAAGTCAACAAAGTAAACCAGCTTAATATATCTATATAAGATAAGAAACAGGGTTTAAATGAAAAGAAAGACTGCTTAATGGAAACATAGAAGAAGCATACACTTCTAGTCCAGTCTATTCTGGACAGCCCACAAACAAGATGCTTCTTTTCTGCTATTCATGCATAATCCATGTAAGTCTCAATGACGAGTCATGTGAGGTAGCTCAAGTCCTCCCCACGAACCCGAACTCAAACCATTCAGAGGACCCTTGTCTGCAACACCCTGAGGCAATGTAGGAACATTAATCCATTACAAGTTTACAACTATGTAGCCTATACCAAGTTTTAGTTAATTAAAAGGTTGTACCTAGTGCATAAAACTCCCGCGAAAAGTAAGGGTAGTGGTACAGTTAAAACTGAAACGAAAATTCAAATAAGTAGCAGCCATACCATATGAACCCCACATCCATCACCATAATGTATAGCAGCTCAATGTTAGCCTTCTTTTCATAATCTATAGCAGTTCTGAAAGCCAAATTCTTTGTGTTACCACTTCTGGAACTAATGACTTAAAGGTTAATTTAATAAAAACCACAAACCTGGCCGGCACAAGCTCCTTGTGCAGCCCATCAAACTCGGCCCTCAAAAGTGGAATCTGCTTGTTATCAGCTTGCAGTTTCCCAATGTCTTTTGTGAGGGTCTGAACTTGTGCAGATAGATCCTTTTTAATGGAACTCAGGCTCTGAACTTCAGCGTGGAGTTGAGCAGCCTCCTTTTTTATAGGCTTGGTAGCACGAAGATCAGCTTCCAGTTTCAAACCTCTTTCAATAAGCTCCCTAGAATGAATGTCTTTTACTTCACGGATATCGGTGACGGTGAGATTCATCCTATGAAGTTCTTCTTTAGCACCACTCAACTCTCGCTGCAAGGAATTTCAATCTTCCACAAGTCTACGATTTTCACCCATAAGCCTCCTGATTGCCTGATGTTGAATTTCAAGTTCTTCTTCCAACAAAACCGTATGAGGTGGCGGCCCAGGTCGAAGCAAAGGAACCCAAACAACAGGTCCTTCTGGGAGATATCCACGATGGTGTTCGATCAAAGGCCTCATGAGGAATGCGGTTTCTACCCGCCATTGCGAGTTAACCTACCTACCTGAGAAACAATAACAATAAAGAGAATGTCACATCAAACTGAAATGTTTTAAAATTGTTATTTATTTCTAGAAGTCTAAGTACTAATTAGGTGACCTCCTTTCTTCTTTTGGATGCCCAAAGCAATATCACCTTTGAAATTTTGACTCTGAAAATCTCCCACATTACCATTTTTCCCATGAACAACAAATGTGTAGGGTCCATGAAGGGATCCCACCGAGTCATCCAATATACATCATTTAACTCCTAAGTTATGGGAGGTGGATTCAATTTCAAACATCTTATATTCTACAGACCATTCTCTTTTACATCGTATATTCTAGATACCATTCTCCTTTGTTCTTAACACCGGACGAGTTGGAAGAGGAATTCCTAATTCTTACACGGATGGAGTTCAACGGTGACATTTAGAAGTGATTAACAAAGTACTAACTTGCTAAACTCGTTTATAACACAACTATCTCTACAATCCTAATAAAGACATGGCGTTTAGCTTGTTGCTTCGAATTATCCAGAGAATTTAATGCTGAAAGGTACCAGGAGAGATACCCATGAACTATAAACTTTTTGCCTTTTTGATAAGTACCTATGAACTATAAAGATTGTAGTTAATATCACATAATTAATACCTAAAGAATATATGCTCATTTGCTATGTCAATTGTGATATAACAAATATCTTTCCAAAAGTGTAAACATGAATTGTTACGGTTTTCCAACAAAGAGAGGGGTAGAGTCCATATCTAAATAATTATTCAGGGGATTCTTACCAACGCCCAGAAATTTCCACATAAAATCACAACACAAAAGAATAACAAAAACAAAACTTTCCAGCAGAAAACAGCAATTTAGAGAATTAACTCCCTAGGTAAGCAGGCAGTGAGCAAAGAAGAACCGTGGAGTGTTTGAAACAAACCCTAATTTTACATAAACGATTGATATAAAAAGTTGACGCTTGAGGATTGGTATTTATCGAACAAAATCCGAACTTTTAGATAAAGAAATGGTACAGAAAATTATTATTATTATAACTCAAAGATCAATACTCTTTATTTTACTAGTTTGATTTAACCCTTACGTGTTTATTGTTAATTTTTAAGGTTAAATTAAATACATTTGATTAAAAATTGGATGATACAGCTGAATATTTTAGAATAAAAATTGTTTGATAATTAATGGAGTATTGTCTCGAGCATCTGAGTATCAATATTTTTCAATTTAAACCTTATGAATTAATTTAAAGTTTATGTGCTGATACCGTACATTTTCAATTCTATGTTTTTATTTTTTAATTAAAATTAATTTAATATACTAGTATTCCATATATCCATATATTTATATTATATGATATTTAATATAAACAATTTATCATGAATCAACGAATTTGTGCGTATGATTGATCAACAAAGAGCGATCAAAATTCTATTGGCTTTGATCAAGTTTTAAAAATAAGAGACTAGAGCAGGTTTTCCAGGACCAGCAGCGTGAAATGAAGGAAAAGGAAGGTGGAGAAAGAAGAAGATGGATTAAAAAAATACATTATTATGCTTATTAATTGAGGGTATTTAAATTAAAATAATAATAATAATAATAATAATAATAATAATAATAATAATAATAATAATAATAATAATAATAATAA
>JAUMHB010096578.1:0-10605 GCA_032359685.1 Pittosporum tobira
TCGCGGGTCCCACCTGAGGGGACATGTCTTCTTGAGCTCATTGGACTGATTGAATGCTTGTTGGGTCCAATGTATGTCTGTTGGATCGCAAGGCTTCCGTGCGATCGGGTCCAAGTCTAGCAGAATGGCTGAGAGTGCAAGTAAACCCCTATTCATAACATGCGGACGGTCGCCCAAAAAACTATGATTCGTGGACAATCTAGGCGGGCGGATGAATCATCAGCACTCGGTCGTCCGTGAGTCCAGGCGGAGAGGACTCGGTTGAATCTTGTTAAAGGTGTTGTAGGAGAGCTGATGACGAAGTGTTGCAGGGCGGTCATTCTCGTCTTCTAGTTCACGTGTACCAATGTTATGAAGCTCTAATTAGGATTGGAATTATTAACCCTAACTCTAATTTGACATATCGCGGTCAATATCATTATTGGTTCCTGTATTCTCTTACTGAGCATTTTATCTATTCGGGGATATTCGGAAGATATTCACACACATACATACATATATACATACACACAACATATATATATATATAATGCTTGTCACATTTTTAGGTTGATGTGTATGGATACAAACGCTCTAGTTTGGTGCTGGAGTGGATGGGAACCAATGCCTTGCTGATTTATGTTCTTATAGCCTGCAACATCCTACCGGTAGTCCTTCAGGGATTCTACTGGAGGCGGCCTCAAAATAATATTGTAAGTCCTCCCTTGCATTCCGAAATTAGAGATTATTATTCCTTTTTCATTTTCACTATTAAAGATATATTTTTAATTTTAAACTACAAAATTCTAGCATGTCAATATTATATATTCTAAGAGATTTGAGTATTAACCTATAATAAGAGATTTGAGTATTAACTACAACTATATTTCAAGTATTAATTATTACGCCACTACAACTAGACTTCTAACTATTAATTAGTTAGGAATATATTTGCAAAAATAACACATTTTCTAAGAATTTTTTGATCATTTTGGAAATATATCTGTAATTTAGAACCGATAGAGAAATTTCTAGTAAGAGCTGTTACATATCTCCTCAATCCTTTTATAAGTTACATACCAAAGTATAATTTTCACTAACAATTAATAAATCCTTGGCATGCAGCTTAGATTAGTTGGAATCGGCGCGAGTGGTAGGCCAAGCTAACTTGTTCAGGAGTATAGAGAAGCTGTTCGGTCATGCTTCTTACTCTATTGCATAAATACATAAATATAGCTCCACCACTTAGACAATGTGATTCAATATTGGAAAGTGACCAAAGGGATATATTTTTTGGGGTCTCTGTGGAGCAAGCCTATGTTTAGAAAGCACAGAGAGCCTATGTTTAGAAAGTACGCATAATATGTTGTTTGACATATGACGGCACGAGTACATCTTTGTGGAGCAAGCCTATGTTTAGAAAGCACAGAGAGCCTATGTTTAGAAAGTACGCATAATATGTTGTTTGACATGTGACGGGACAAGTATTTTCTAAATCTTTGTTCATGAATTTGTAATGATGTATCCTGTGTGTTGGTGTTTTGTGTTTTGTGTTGTGTTGTTTTTTGTTGTGTTTGGTGGGGGGTGGGGGGAGGATGAACTGACTGATCCCGCCCATCGATACGGTGATTCAAGTACTAGATAACTTTCATTAACAACAAAATAGGTAGCTAAAGCCCCATCAAAATATCTACCACAAATTATCTTATAGTTGTCGCACAAATATCATGAATAACACAGTGATAATTTTGTGACAACTAATAAAAATCTAATAATTGTTGCATATCCTTTTATAGTTAAATGTCAAAATCTTTGTATTCTACCCATTGAATCACAAAGATGAACGGACGAGATCGATTGATTTTTTGAACAATTAGCCAACTTTAACAGTAAACGAGGCATTACATATATACATATAGAAAATTTAGAACGAAAGGATCTACTAGTCATTATTTATAACTTTATAACTATGGTCCTGTGTAGTTTATCTAGCTATGGTCACGCTGTGGTTTCCTCAAGTGATGGACAACCGTAGCCAGTGCTATAGCCATGACCGTAGCAACCTCTATAGGAAGTCGATGTTGTACGTAGAAAACTTAGTGTGGATTAGACTCTACAACTGCAACCAGAACTGTAGCTATAATCGTAGCTATAGACCTCCAACTGCAGCAAGAACTACAGCTAAACGTCGTAGCTAGAGGTCCCAAGTTCGATTTTCGGCTATGTTGGGATTATTTGTCCAATTGTGGGATCATCTTGCCCACTATTGTGAGATTATATTACCCCTTATTAGGGGGTCTCTTGTCAATTATTATGAATTTTATTTAATTAGCTCATGTGAGAGTTGAACTCTAGTCTTCAATGATTTTCAATACTTAATAATTTTATGCATGTTTGATAGAATTATTGCATGCACCATCTCTTAAAAAAAAGTTTAATTTTTTTGTATTCATACTTCTCATTTTAAAAGTAATCATTAATTATTTGGTATCATCTATTAGTACGAGTGGATATTCTCATTTCCTTCACATTCAACTCTTTCTTTTTTTCAGATTGGTGAATTGGTTTAAGATTTAGAATTTCAAATTACAAAATTTGCTGACACACTTTAGATTGAATAGTGTCTATGCGTTTGATTTTTCAACCAGTTGTTGTAGAATTATTGTGGATCTAAAAATATTTTTTACAAATATAAATTTGAAGTTTTCCCTTTTCAAAAGTTCACTTTTCTTTTCCTAAAACTTTTCAACTTCAATAAATACTCCTTCCGTCCGAGTTAAACGTCTCAATTTATCCCCTATGTTCTACATTTTTGAATCTATGTACACCCCCTCAAAAAGAAAAAAAAAAGTCAAAATTTTTCAACGTTCTCTCACATGTACACCTCAGATGCAGAATAAATAAGAACAACATTATTTTAAAAATATTTTTAAATTATTAAAATCGAAATTAGAGCTTTTAAAAGTCATGTCTATCAGAAATTGAGAGTTCAAATTTCCCACTTTTTTTTTTCGGTGGGTGGTGACACTGATTCCATCAAGCTTACAAGTAAATCAATATTCAACTAACCAAAATTTAAATCTCACAAGAATCATACTAATGATATAATAACAATAAACTGGAAATCCCACCTAGTAAAGGAGACAAGACTTTATACTTTTAGCCGTTAAACACATAATAATGGGCAAGATAATCTCGCCTAAAGGGGAAACAAAGTCCACTTATAAATAAGTGATAAAATAACTCAACGCACTGTATGCGGGAGACATGAATCAGAGACCTCTTAATAATAAAAACTCTCAGGACCTCAGTTTTAACCATTAGGCTATGACCTCATTGGCAATTTTTTGACTTAAGAATTTTGAATTTTTTTAATAGTTATATATGCCTTTACTTGCACACCATATGAGACGCGCATTTGAGACGTGGTTGAAAATTTGACTGTAGTTTTTCAAAGGGGTGTGTATTGACATAAAAATATTAGCTCCAGGGAATAAATTGACACATTTAAATAATTAGTGTGTAAATTGAAATATTTGATATACTAGTGGGTTCAAAGTGATATTTACTCTTTATTGCTACGCTGAGCCATTTGGTAATCATCAAATGAAGCATTGATTGTTAAGCATTTTTGAGTCTTCTGCAAACTCCAAGAAGAATAAAGAAACAATGATAAAAATCAAGTCTGTCGAGGTCTCTAGAAGAATTATAGCGAGAGAAAGAGAGATAAGAGTTCATTGGCTACAAATTTCCTTTATTCAATATCATTGCCAAAATTATTACAAAGACTATATATAACATTCTAAGAAAAACCTACTAAATCTCAACCCGTTAAATCTCAAATTCTATTTTGGTGCAAAATAATAATTTAGAAGGAGGATTTGACTAGATTATTAACTCTTTTTCTGATTTTGAATAATTTCTTAATGAACATTGAATATATGGTGAAGAATTGAAGCACACAATAAGCCATACAAATAACGAAATTATCAAGCATATGAACATGGTGATTTAGCCTGATTCAAAACTAGTCTCCTATGTCCAGTCCCCAAGCCCTCTTTTCGGATTTGAGATTTCTATTAATCCACTAATCTTAAAAACCTCATTTTTTGTGGAGAAACATTCAACAAATTATAACTTAAATCTTTGCATTTCTTTCTTGGACAAGAGAACACTTTCTTTTTTTCAAAAATTCAAAAACCAAATTACTGGAATCTTTGCAATCCTCTCTTGGACACGAGATCACTTTCTCTTCCTCAAAAACCCAAACGATTCACCTTAAAATAATTCTTCTTGATACAAAAATACTTGAATGATGAAAATAATGTTTCTATACTAAGCAAATTACATCAATAAAATTGTGTTTTCTTCTTAGATCGAACAAATACAAGCATTCGATAATATTGATCTAAGATATTTGAGAAACTCTCTCAAAATAGGTATATGATAATTATATATATATATATATATTGGCTCTTGAAAGATATCTCTCTTGATTTGTTGATTCATATAAAAATGAGAAGAGAACTAGTTTATATAGGTTGAAGAAAATATCTTCAACGACCATAAAATATTTTAATAACGGACATAAAATTTTTCAATAACGACATAAAATCTTTTTATAGTAATCATAAAATATTTCATAACGGCCATAAAATCTTTTTGACATGAAAACAATATTTTCGAGATATATATAATATATTTCAACATATAAATAATAATAAGTAATATTATTTGTATGAAAGATAAAAATATATTTCAAGGAAAAATATTTTAATAATAGAATAAGAATATTCTCTAAATAAGTAAAATTATTATTTTAAGCTTGCACCCTTTAGATCATAGAAAGAATAGTATTTACATGAAAATTCCTATAATAGAGACTAGTCTTAGTTCTAGTTTTCATTCTTCTTGAGCTCTTTTAAATTCTCGAATCATCTCTTGCAAATAAAATCTTTTGTTTATGTAATTTTATGATCATTGAATTTCGTTAAATTGTTCCTCATACATGTTACGTTATATATATATATTTCCTGAGACATCTCGCAAATGTATTAGTCCATATATATTTGTCATTATTAAAACCAAGATCGACATTATATGTCCCAAAATTCTACTTAATCTAAACTATTGACTAAATAAATAATAATATTACAAAATAACTATTATATTATTATTAAATAATTACTAATATTATAGACTAATTACTATTCTTATAAAATAATAAATTACCTAGTTCATATTTTCAAAAACCACGCTCATATTCCGTATCAATACTTCGCCCATCAAAATCCACATTACCATTAAGGTAGACGAAATTTTCATTAAATGTACCAAGAAAATTTAGCAAGTTTTAGACTTGATTAAAACCACCAATTAACTCATAAAAATACCAAATGACATCCCAAGAAGGACTTGAGCCAAACCAGACATCTAGGATCTCTTTTTCATTATCTAATCATTTTTCAAAATATGTGTCCGTATGCAATTCCTCCATGGTCATGTATCTCCTACCATCACTATCTTGCTGTTTTATATTAATATTTTATGTGATTAGTAATCTCTACATTCATGGGAGGTTCTTTTGTTTTATCATCAGTAGCTTTATGAGTCTGTAAGTTTTAAGATGGGACATCTTAGTAAAACAAATTTAGAGCATGTGTTGTATATTTGTTTTCGATATTTACTTCATAAGATTCTGATTATCTTAGTAAAACATCTTTGACGCATATGCATCTTCTGTTATCTTGCATGCCTCTAAGGCCATGTTTTCCACGTAAGAATATTATGATGGGAATAGGAATTGAATATATGGGTATGAGATGACCAGAAATAATAGGAATCAAGGATTCCCATTGCCGTTGGTCCACTTCTGAGTTATCGTAGAAATCTGGTCGTCAGATATTGTCTCAGCATACTGAGTTGTCAATATTCGACAACTCGCCTTGTTATATCTTACAAAGATCTCACATACGAATAAATTTACACAGCGGAACCATAAAACTTAATTAGATAATTAATGTCTTATAATAACAGGATACTAAGTACGAACAGAAGTCGTACAATGTTCAATTACAACATTCAAGTTAAAACAAATCCAGGAAAGTCCTAGTAATATTCTATCTTGCCTTTGCCCTTCAAGGATTCGCCTCGCCCGACTGATTCTAGAAGATTTATAAAACATAGCAAGAATAAGCGGAAGATGCTCAGCAAGAAATTATTCTATTTTAAATAAAATGATCATTCCAGTCAAAAAGATAAAACGACATAGTTTTGAATCATTAAAATTTTAATATTTGAATTCACGAGTTCATATGAATTTCATCAACGCATGCATGGTATACGAGTAAATGTCATATCATGCTATTCAACATTTAATATTTTGAATAATTAAATATCAATTAGGTGGCATTTCTGCCCGACACTTAGTCATTTCAACACACATTTATTTCGTCATCTCCGACACACAGTCAAGTTTAACAACTCGTGCCTGTATACGTCACAGTTACAGGAGTTAACCATGTAAGGTCCCAGTATACCGGTCTTTAAATTATTTTCAATATTCGAATTCAAATTATCATGAGTCATGTGAAAATAATAAATGCTTCGACAATATGGTATGCTTATACATAGTAGATATGCACAATCATTCAAAAATTTAACTTGAAACAATAAATAATGTACAAGTAATTAAATTTGTATAGTCATGACAAATACGTATACTGAAATTTAAATCATACGTATTAATAGCTGAAATAATTGGCATGCATAAGTGGACAATATCTTATACATAGGTGGAGAATAATAAACTTGCCTTAATAATGCTTCCTAGACTTTCCACATAACGCGTTTTGTGCTTGACGGTCTCCCTTCCTCACTCACGTATGTCCCTATAATAATAACGTCCTAACATTAGTATCGTCATTTTAAAATATCTCGCTCACTCTCAAAATAATAATAAGCATCTGGAGTCCCTAATTGAAATGACATGAACGCACACAAAATTTTAAGGATAAAATTGTCATTATTTGACAATTTGTCGTTTAATTTATTCCGTCTAATTTATTCCTAGTATTTATCCCGAGGTACTTTGAACCCTAAAATACTTCATCGGATCATTGTTAGGATGAAAAATGAAAATAACATTCGTATATAAAAATATACGATGTTTAAAAATAATAAATATGATGCGTAAACACCTCGTAATGATATTTAAATCATTAAATAGTATTCCTTAAATATTTTAATCTATTATCTAAATAAAATAGAATTTAATTGAATATAATATTTCTTAATTTTAAGAAAATTAAATTTCCAAATTAAAAGTGATTTTAACATGTTCTTTACCAATTTTATCAACTCAATGACATTATTGTAAATAAGGGCAAGTGACAGTTTTGTAATTAGTACAACAATGGCATCTTTGTAATTAAGATGTAATGGTATTTTAGTAAATGAGCTGCAGTAGCATTTTGGTAAATAAGCTTCAGTGGCATTTTAGTAAATAGGTTGCAGTGGCATTTTAGTAAATAAGTTGTATTGGCATTTTTGGTAAATATGCCCTAAGGGCAGTTTAGTAATTTACTGTAGGGGGTATTTTGGTAAAATACGTAGAATGTTATTTTGGTAAAAATGCCATCAGTGGCATTTTAGTAATTAACTCCTTCTTAAAATAATGATAACGAAAATGGTAATAATGAAAATAGGAAAAATAGTAACAACAAAATCAAATAACTCGAAGTCAACAATGGCTGACCGAGTCAACCATCGGTTGGTTGACTAGTCGACCATTCCTTCCTCTACCATGCCGTCAGGTCGGTAGGCCAGCCGGTCGTCCATCACTTCGCATCCTTGCCGTCAGACCAGACTGGTCAGTTGCGTTAGCAGATTGGTCGGTCGGTCTTCCAGACAGGTCGGCATTAAACCGATCAGTCGGGATAACAGTCGACCAAATTGACTATTGGTTGGTCGACCTAGCTGGTCCTTTCTCGGATTTGACTACTTGAGGACTGGCTGTTCGGCCCGGTCGCTCATGGTAGTGGCCTGTAAGCCGGGCGGTCGACCAGAAGGTTATGACCAAGTCAACTATTGACCGGTCGACTGGTCAGCCCTTTTATCCTCTGCCCCCAATCGCCCGACCAACAAGCTGGCCAGTCGGTCGGCTTAGTGGTCGTCGGCAGTGGGCTGCCATGGCCACACACACATACACACACTGAATCAAAAGGTAAGATCAACTTTGTGGCAAAAGGGGTTGGTAAAATATCGATTCTCACCATCCTCGTGACTTGGAACCTCAAGAACAAGGAGGCCGTGTTCATCGTCCTCGGTTCCGGCCGAGAAGTCATCACCGGCGGCCACAAGCTCGCCGGGACAACCAAACATACTATAAAACATCGTGAAAACTCGATTGGAATGTATTAAAATGATCCTTGCAACTGTAGGAATCCATTGGACCCTCCCATCGACTCAAGCACATTCGATTCGAGCCTAAAAATCAGATCTTTGGTCAAAAACATGCAAGAAATAGGCTGACTGTAAATCGACCTTAAATGGCTCGGCTCTTGACCGTCTTGATCGATTGAAGGCTTAAATCGATTCTAAGAAACTCCCAGATACTATTCTAATAATCAAATGAACATAAACAATAATAAAATTCAAACTTGATTCTACTCGTACAAAAAACAAGAACAAAATTCAAAGGTTGAAATTTTTGAGTCGTTTGGCTGCGTGATGGATTAGGGTTTGCTTTGTACGCGTTATAAAGACGATTTTCAATCTTTAACAAATGGAATCGAATCAAGAAAAAGATGGATCACGGATTTGGCAAAAATCCAGAACTACAGAAGCTTGGGGAAAAAAGAGAAAAGGGAAAGGGGCAAAAAGAAAAAAAAAAAGAAAAAGAAAATGGGAAAGTGGGAAGGGACAAAAAGTCTAGGGGCCTGTGCGTCAGTGGGCCCCAGCTGGTCAACTGGCTAAAAATTCAAATTCAAACTGCTATTATGTCTCAATTCGCGAACCAATTAATTTAATAATTAAATAATAATTTAAAAAGTCAAAAATCGTAAAATACAATATTATACTCTATCCCTATATTTTGGCACGCTGCGATTCCAACGGCGCTATCCGTTTTTCTATACGACTCTCCGGTCAAAAACTCATCTCTTGGGCTAAGTCAAATTAAAAATCCAACAGCGTTTCGATTCACTATTTTTGTGCGCTAATTCCAGATCTTTGATCGCTTTATGATTTTAAACACTTTTTAACTTTCGACTCAGAATGACCAAAATGTCCCTGACATAACTTTTGTCAAAATGACCAAAATATCCCTGGTCATTATATTTTTATTTCAATGTAATTTTCTGAAATATAACGATGTAGAAAATAATGTCATCAACTAATTATAAAGGACAAAAATTTATATCATAAATCGTTCACTAATAAATTCAGGTTCTTACATCCGTGTTTTGATATGTTTAATAATTTGAGTAGGAATTTTTTTCCTTTCCCATTCCTATGTTTGGTATAGTCATAAATCATATGAATATCCTTTAATTAAACATAAAATCAAAACCTTTTGTAACTCAACAAGGTAAACAATAGTAAAATCAAATATTTTCTTTGGAAGAACAATTCTAATTAAAACATATGAAAAAACAAGTATATTTTTGAAAAGGACACGATTTTATTAGTAAAGTGGAAAATTACATAAGACCAATTTAAAAGTTTTGGGATAAGGGATTTAAGATTTCTTCTTGATGAAAGGAAGAGAATCACATACGGGAAGGAAGGACGAAGACTCGGGTCAAACTTGAGGACCTACCTGATGTCATAACTAAACACTAAGGCATTTGAATTTTAACCTAATTGAGTTACGACTCGTGGACTTTGTTATATTTTTGGAGATGCAATCCTACTATACTTCAACTAGGTTTTTCGTATGTATCAAAAGATTAGTTTGGTCCACCGCCTTAACAAAAATCCATATCAATAATATATAAACCCTACAACTATAGTTTTAAAGGGACAATTTGTTAGTGGTATGCCTACGATCTAATTATAAATCGTATTTTATTATTAATTGTGGATATGGTCGTATCGAAAAAACTGACATTCACCTAACTTAGGTAGTTATAATGTCTTGCTCGATGCCACTTATAACTTGTAGGCCGAAAAAGAGTTTTGGGTCTACTGCTAATGTTATGTGAACTTACAGGATCGCACACTAAGCGAACTGGGCTTATAATGTATTGGGTCTGACAGGTAGGGTTTCATTGTTCTCTCTTATATTTCTAATTAAAAGAGGCAGATTATATATATATATATATGCCTTTTGAGTGATAACCCTAATCACCACAAAGTTGAGAGAGACTTAAATAAAAGGAAACCAGAGAGTGCTAGCACGCACAAGACTCAGGCTCAGTTCGTGTGTGTGGATACCAGTAGAGGTGTGATGATTGATATGCTGATCCAGACACAACTGTTCTTCTCATCTCCATCGAAATTTATTCAAGTATAATCGAACTTGTATTTCGGTTTTAATATACGCATGGTGATGAGGACATCAAGGCTAACGATCCAATTCAAGTTCCAGTTGGTCCGGTGACGAGGGCGCGAGCTAGGAGATTC
>JAUMHB010096600.1:0-10601 GCA_032359685.1 Pittosporum tobira
ATAATAATAATAATAATAATAATAATAATAATAATAATAATAATAATAATAATAATAATAATAATAATAATGAAAGATGATATGAACCTTTTTTTTAAAAGACAATTTTTTTTTACATAAACTTACTAACCCACGTTCTAAATATGGTTTTAATTTTAATAGAAAAAGGTATAAAAATAAAATAAAATAAAAACAAAAAAAAAAAAATCTAGCCCATGTAAAAAAAGAGTAAATAAATAAAATAAAAAAATTGATATCCGATTAACTCATATCCTAAACACCTCTTTCTTTTTTATAAAAAGAGGTAAAGAATAATTTCAACCAAATCAATCTTTATTTGTTAGCAATTTAACGAAAGTAGAGGCATCCTATATATGAGACCAAATATGACCGACCCTAAACCACTAGAAGTGCCACGTGAGCAATTGAGAAAAATGTCACGTGGCCTACTGTTAAATGAGGTACTTGTTGTTTAACAAAAACATTCATAAATAGAAAAATCAACCCTGATATAAAAGTTCTCAAGAGTGTCTAAACTTTCACCATGCTCAAATTTTAAAATTGTTACCATCTCCACCCAACTTTTTTTTATCACAATTAGAAGATGTATAATTTTTATAAGTTTTCTTACTTTTTAAAATATCTTTATTTTTATCATAATAGTGGTTATTTATTTGACTATTGATTCTTCTCTCTATTTTAATACTATTATAAATGTTGTTAATCTCTCTCTACATATTTCTTATTTCCCTCTATGACACTTTTTCTCAACATTCGTTAATGGATACAAAAAATAAAAAAGGAAAAACAAAGAAAAACTTCATCAGTAATGACCCATACCTAAACAAATTTGCTAAATAGTATCAACCAAGCCCACTAGATTACCACATGTTTGGTTCAAAAACTTAAGTTATTAGGTATTCTTAGTAGTAAGTTAAAACATATATAAGGACTATACATGTCTTAACTTACTATTAAGAATGCCTAATAACTTAAATTTTTTAGTCAGACCTGTGGTGAGGTAATGGGTTTGATTGATACTTTTGACAAATTTGTTTGGGTCTGGGCATTACAAATGGTATCAGAGTTTTAACCTAATCAAAAATGTGATTACACTGCTCGGGAGTTTGATTTGATTTGTGTTTAGGCTTGACAATAGTTTTATGTAGGTTTTAGCTTATTACCAAAAGTACTTAATCGCTTAAGTTTTTTGGTCAGATCTATGGTGGACTAGTGGAGTTGGTTGGTACTCTTGGGTCAGTTTATTTGGGTCTGGGATGTTATAAATGATATTAGAGCATAACTCGGCTGGAAGTGTGGTTACACTATGCAGGGTTTGTTTTGATTTGTGTTTCAGCTTGATGAGGACGTCAAATATATAAGTGGGAGAGATTCTAATACCTTAGCTTGAATTTGAAAGTAATAATGGTCTTATATATGCCTTAGCTTACTACTTAAAATACCTAATAACTTAAGTTTTTGAGTCAAGACTGTGGCGGACTAGTGGGCTTGGTTTGTACTCTTAGACAAGTTTGTTTAACACTATGTTTGTGAGTTTCTCAAACTCGAGAAAAGAAAAGAAAATGATAGAAAAATTGCATTTTTTCTTTTTATCTATTTATGCTATTTGTCTCACAGCAAGGAAAATAAAAGAGTTAGGAAGAAAACCTGCCCCTTTTTCTTGCCCAAGTTCTCTTGCCATTTTTGACATAATTTGTATAGAAAATAAAAGAAAAGAAAGTATATGAATATTCTATAATTCCCGTTTTACCACTCAATCTGTAGTATATCAAATATTTAATTACATCTCTTGTCCTTTTCACCCTTTAAATTCTAGCAATAAAGTATTAATCCTCACATTTTCTTTTCTTTCAAACTCACAAAATATATTATTTATTTATATATTGATAGGTATTAAAATTATATTTTTAAATAAAAATGTATTATTTATTTATATTTTTAAAAGAATAGGTATTAAAAATGTAATATATAAATATATAAATATATAAATAAAAATATATTATTTATTTATATATTGATAGGTATTAAAATTATATTGTTAAATAAAAAATATTATTTATTTATATTTTAAACAGAATAGGTATCAAAAATATAATATTTAAATATAAGAATGAAAATATATTATTTATTTATATATTGATAGTTATTAAAATTATATTGTTAAATAAAAAATGTTATTTATTTATATTGTACAACTAAATAAGTATTAAAATTATATTTTAAAATAAAAATTTTTTATTTATTTATATTTTTAAATTGAATAGGTATTAAGAATATAATATTTAAATATATAAATAAAAATAAAAATAAAAATAAAATTTATTTAATTATTTATAGGTATTAAAATTATATTTTAATACATAATACCTATTCGGTTTAAAATATAAATAAATAATATTTTTTATTTAACAATATAATTTTAATACCTATCAATATATAAATAAATAATATATTTTTATTTATATATTTAAATATTTCATTTTTAATGCCTATTCATTTAAAAATATAAATAAATAATACACTTTTATATATGTTATTTTATCTTATTTTTTTCTTTTAAACTCATAAACACAAGAAAAAAAGTTATTGAATTTTCTGTTACAACTCACAAACACAAAAAAATAAAAGAAATAACTTCTCTATTCTTTTCTTTTCTATTTTTTTTTTTTTACCTCAAAACCTACAAACGTAGCGTAAGTCTGGAGCGTTACACCTACCGTAACTCATTCAGGCTTTTGTATTTCCAAAAGTAAGACTAAATATAACCAAAAATATATGCATAAAACAAATAAAATTAAATAAACTAATAAAAGAATTATGCCAATAAAAATAGGACGAAGTACGATTTTTTCTTAAATGTTAATGGCATTGCTAAAAGTTACAAGCCAGTTTAGTTGAATACCTAGAAGATTTTGAAAGTTTTATCTGCGTTGGCCTTTGTTAACAACTCATTTATTATATAGATTATATATATAATAGAGTTGGTCAAGAATTTCAGCTCACCAAACATTACCTACTAGTTCACCACCTTCACCTATATTAGGAAACCTCCGCAGCACTCCACTTGGTTGGTCCAACCTCCACATTTCCCAATCTGCCACCCTCCGTGTATCCAACGCTTTTATCAGCAATCGGCTCTACACCCTTCACAAAAAATATACGATTTACTTTTCCTCCTAAAAGAAATCAAGCTCATATGCAATGGCATCCTGCTTCCAACGTCCACTAACCGAAGAAGACACAATTGTACTCTTCTCAATTACCAACTGCTCCGAGGAATCCACCAGCCGCTCCTCTTCTTCCCCCCACTCACCATTGCCGCCGCCACCACCACCTCATTCTCCCAAAAATGCCTACAAACTGAGTGTAAGAAATCTTTCCTATACCATACACCAAAACCAAAACGACTCCACACCATTTTCATTTTTTTGCTTGGCGAAAAAACCTAAGCCCATAAACATACTCAAATCAGTTTCTTTCGTGACAAGAAGCTCTCAAATCCTAGCTATTGTTGGTCCAAGTGGCACCGGAAAGTCTAGTCTCTTACGTATAATCTCTGGCCAAGTAAGAGATAGAGATTTCGATACCAAAAGCATCACTCTCAATGATTGTGCCATAACTAGCCCTTCCCAATTGAGGAAAATATGCGGATTTGTGGCACAAGATGATAATTTGCTTCCTTTACTGACAGTAAAGGAAACGCTATCGTTTAGTGCCAAGTTTAGGCTTAAAGGAATTAGTGCAAAAGAGAGGGAGAAAAGGGTTGATAACTTAATAAACGAGCTTGGCCTTGTTCATGTTGCTCATAGCTTTATCGGAGATGAGGAGACCAGAGGAATCTCTGGAGGAGAAAGGAAAAGGGTATCGATTGGAGTGGAGTTGATTCATGATCCACCGGTTTTACTTCTAGATGAACCAACATCAGGACTTGATAGCACCTCAGCTCTTCAAGTGATTGAGCTGCTTTCATCCATGGCAAGAGCTAAGGAAAGGACAATAGTCCTTTCCATCCACCAACCTAGTTATCGAATTCTTGATTATATTTCTGAGTTCTTGATTCTTTCACATGGGTCAGTTGTTCATATCGGATCCCTCAATTCACTCGAGGAAACTATAGCTGATTTAGGGTTTACTATTCCGTTGCAGCTTAATGCTCTTGAATTCTGCATGGAAATTATACAGAAACTCGAGGAGAACTCAAAGTCTAGAAAAGGGCTCGTGTGCGATGTAGAAGTTAGGGAACCATCTTCCTATTCTATGTGGAAAGGAGAAATCCGAAGCATTCAACAAGATTGTGACACCATACAAATGGGTAGTTGTTATTGTAATAGTTTGTTTGAGATAATGGTCTTATGCGCGAGGTTTTGGAAAATAATCTATCGAACAAAGCAACTCTTTTTAGCAAGAACAATGCAAGCTCTTGTTGGAGGATTTGGGTTAGGAAGTGTATATGTAAAGGTGAAGAATGATGAAGAAGGAGTTGCAGAGAGATTAGGCCTTTTCGCCTTTAGTCTTAGTTTTCTTCTTTCTTCGACAGTTGAAGCTCTTCCCATTTATCTTCAAGAACGTCGCGTTCTAATGAAAGAAGCCTCTAGGGGAGCCTATAAAATTTCATCTTACATGATTGCCAATACAATTGTCTTCTTACCCTTTCTCTTCGCCGTGGCTATTACTTTTTCGCTTCCAGTGTATTGGCTAGTAGGCCTTAATTCTTCTATAGGGGCTTTTGCATTTTTCACTTCCGGTGTTTGGCTAATTGTTTTGATGGCCAGCTCATTAGTACTCTTCCTAAGTGCAGTCTCACCGGATTTCATTTCTGGCAATTCTCTCATTTGCACAGTTCTTGGTGCATTCTTTCTCTTCTCCGGCTACTTCATTCCGAAAGAAAGCATACCAAATTATTGGCTTTTCATGTACTACGTCTCGCTTTATAAGTATCCTTTGGATTTTCTACTCGTCAATGAGTATTGGAGTGAAAAAGACAAGTGTTTCTCTCCAGATGTTGAAGATTTTTCGAAATGTTTGCTTACGGGGAGTGATGTTTTAAAGGGTAGAGGACTTGACAAGGATACAAGGTGGATGAACGTGGGGATCATGTTTGGTTTCTTCGTGTTTTATAGGGTGCTTTGTTGGATCATTCTTGTAAGAAGAGTTTCAAAAACAACAATATGAGGTGTGACCATGATTTCGTATGTCTGTTATTGTGTTCCTTGTATTCTTAATTTGCTGATTTTTTGTACTTGATATCTTAATTCTTTCACTTGTTCATCTATGAATTGTAGTGCGTAAATAATTTAAAAACTAGCTTAAATTCTAAAATTGTTTAGTTCTTAAGATTTTATGGATTTGATGGATCTCTCTGGCATGGGCTCATTGGCATATCATTGCAAAGAGATTTAAACTTGTATAGGATCCATTTTTTGCTAGTTGTGTTGGTTTTTACATCGTAGGAATTTTTCAGGAGGGTATTTTTTAAAATTGCTTAATAACGATTAACAAGCCAATGAAGTTGATTTTTGAAAAGTCCTTATTTTAGGCCTATTCGAGAGCTTATAGTGACGGCTTTTGGATTTTTGGTTCTTTTTGTTTGTTTGGGGTGCTCAATTTTATTGTTGCTGATGTTGCTTGGAGCCTGAAGTAGTCTGAGATACATCTTCTGGTAAGGTTGGGCTTATAAGTTGTACTTGGTCGACGTTTTGGCAATTCTTTTGGTTTATTGCTGTTTCAACTCAAGGTCTGGTTATGGACTTGTGGGAGGCTCCGAGACCAAATGTGCATGGGACAATCAGTCAATCATTCAGAGAGTGTAAAAACATAATTTGATGTAGATTTTAGTAGTCATGATTTTTTCCTTGTACTCTTTTAGTATGGTTGTTTAGGGAGTACTTTGGATTTGGGCAAGAGAATGGAATGAATAAAAGAACTAAATCATATTTTTAGCAATTCACTAATATGTTTGGTTGACGTGTATGAAATGTCCTTTAAATATATTTATTTTAATAAAACAACTTAAACACCCATGTTATACTAATTAAAAAAAAGATGAATTATAAACTAAAATAATGCAAAAAAATAATGTTATACGTACATACACATAGATATACATATATAATATTACAAATACATACGTAAATATATGTGTGTGCGCGCGCATGTGTGTCTCTGTAATATTTACCGGAATGTTTCCCATTACATTAAAATAAAGATTACTTACTTGTTGACCAAATTTTCGATTATTATGTTTTTAACCCCTTCTAGCATTGACAGAAAAAGGCGAGTCCTTGGAAAAATAAAAGAGCAAGATGGAGTTTTGAATTTCCAGTATGTGGTTCAGGACCTTTGTGGTAGTTAGGTTACTTGACTTCATTCGTAACCTCAATGCGTACTTTGTTGCAACATAGCTGCTAAAAAATCCTAGTAAGATATAGCAGTTGAAAATGATGCATAATCAATTCAAAGGTGAATGACGAAGTAAGATGATAACCCTACTTTACAGATTTGTGATACGGAAAAGTTGGAGTCACCACACACCCGTTATCAAAAATTTAATCACTTAAGGATCAAAAGGACGATAACCAAGAAACTATACCCATGTGCCCTTTATTTTGTAGGAAGCGTGAAAGAACGAGGAATGGGAGGACGAAGGAGCTAAAGACTCTAGTACAATCTCAAGTGTGTAACTCAAATGACAACAAAGAATATCTAATACAACAACGTTGAATGATAAATTAATAATATCTTTAAATATCTATACCCCAAACTGTTCGATTGTAAAATGTAATTGATGCATTTCTCAGTCGAATATATACATACATACATATATGTGTGTGTGTGTGTGTACGGAAAAGGGAGTATGTTTTGGAGACATAATTTAAGCTTATATGTTTCATGGACTAAGACTACTTAGTTTTGTTTAAAAAACCTAAAATTAAAATTTATTTATTGTATCTTCCCTAAACGATTCTTTTGTTTAACGTACGATAGACATATTTGAAAAAGGAGAACAATAAGTTTTCATAAAGGAACTAGAATTGCAAGTCCAAGGCTGAAGCACTCTAGCTCGCATACGGTTGTCTTTTCTACTCTCTTCTCTGCTTTTCCTCCTCTCCACTCATCTTGTCCTAATTTCTGCAAGTTTCTTCCTTTATCTTTTCCTTAATTTTTGGTATTGGTTTTCACATTATGGTAAAATATTTTGTTTGAATTTATTGTTTGTTCTTATAATTTATAAAACATGATCGCATAATCAGTTCTCCTTGCTAAAATTCTCACTTTATTAACACATAAATAGCTATGATGCCAATTCATACTAGATGTTTGATATAACAACCTAACTAAAATATTACTAGTATATTTATACATCAGTAATCTAAAATCTTTATGCACGTATTGGGTGTTTTATTGTCATTCTATTACAATATGTATCTAATTTTTTTGAGATTCTCCAATGCTAAGTAAAAGTTCTTTTTCAAGTAAACCGTGCATAATTATATGCATTTATCTTGCTCTTTTTTTTTGTTGGCCATACATCTGTATATTTCTGCAGACAAACATCAATAAGTGAACAAAATATGGCAAAAAAGAGATCTTTGGTGGTGTTGGAGATATGTATTCAAAATAAAGATGGATAAGCATGGAGTGATTATAAGAAACAAGGCCAAATTTTTTGCATAAGGATTCTCTCAACAAGAAGGAATTGACTTTAAAACCTTTGCTCCAGTTGCTAGATTATAAGTAATAAGATTTTTTCTTACTTATACCTCATTTATGAGGATTAAGGTTTATGATGTCAAAAGTATTTTTTTCAATGGTAAATTGCAAGAAGGGTGTGTATGTTGAGCAACCCCTGACTTTATAGATTCAAACTATCCTGACCATGCGTACACTCTAGACAAAGCTCTTTATGGTTTAAAGCAATAAGAATTTACAAACGCTATCTGAAATATGATTCAGTGAAACTTTCACTTCTTTCATAATTATCTTTGGTGAATATGAAGCACCTTATAAGGATTTCTTTGAAAATTGGGAAGTTGATGAATGCATCTCCCACAATGTCCCCATATCTTTCTATTCTCTTTCTCATTGGAAGTTATGAAGACTGAGGAGTTGATGAAGAGGACAAGGGGAAGATGGGTTTTGGTAATAGAAACATCCCCAAACTTGAAGAAAACATTTCCACCCCCTTGTCTAGATATTATTCTCTTCCAGTTTTAAACTTGTCACTCATCCCCATCCATTATGTAATACCCTTAATCTTCCACTTCTAATGCTGACAAAGGAGTATTAATAAACCATATGTCTTTCATTCCAAATGGTCATATTTTGTCTTTAACTAATTAATTAATTAATTAATTTACTAGGTGAGATATCCTAGGATCCCTCGTCCCATATTATAAAAATTCGCACACGTAAGCGGAAACGAAATATTAAGTTATTACAACACAACATTAATAATTAACGTAAATAATACAAAAACGGAGATCCTCCTCCAGGGTTAGACAAATCCCTAGTAACTACCTTTTGATAACCACGAACTAGCTCCCCAAGTCCTCTCGTTCTTTCTTTATCGTCTCGCTTCATCTCACACTAGCTGAAAACATTAAACCACAAATAGAATGAGTGAACTGAGCTCAGCACTCTCAATGCTACAAAAAGTAATCAACAAATATTAAAAAACATGAAACATTTGAAACATAAACTTTATATTGAACTCACGAGCTTTCGGTGAGTTCCATAAATGCTAGCATGATCTACGAGCATAAATGTAAATCATGCAACCACATAAACAATAAACATGAGTATGCAACATTACCTCCATATTTATTCCACACTCGTTTTATTTGAGTGGAATTTTTAACATAAATTTACCCAATCCAAACATGCAATCCGGATCGAGTTATAATGTTGCAGCGCATGTGCACACTGCAACTACGGGTACTTTTCCCGTAGGATACCAGAATATACTAGTCATAACCTTCGTTGTCATACTCGAACTCTTTTTACTTTGAAAGATTCTACGTTACCTTATGGGGCATGTTTGGAACACTCCGAATTTTTGAATAAAGGATTATGTAAATTATTTGTTTATATTCAAGTGAATGGAGAATGATAGACATTTTTATTTATTGGGGTTACATGGTTGGATTTTGGGACGAGAAATCGTGGGCCAAAGTGTTATGGAAATGAGGAAACTTGAGAAGATTCTATAATGGTCAAGAGAAGTCCGGAAGGTTCAAGGAAGTTCTAAGAGATTCTAGAAGGTTCTAGAACCCACCAAAGAATTCATGAAGGTTCTAGACTTGGAAAATTTTGGAAGGTGCTAAAAAGTATTAGAATATGTAAGAAGCTTCTAGAAGAGGCGCTATTGGCCTACTTCGAAGCATAGGTTTAGTGGCCTTGGTGGATGACTATGGAGTGAGCTACTTAATCAATCTTATGGCCAAACTTTCCACCAACCAAGGGATAACTTTTGTGGCCAAAAATAGCCACTATACACTCCCTCAAGACCCATGGATTAGAAGAGAAAAGTGCTGAGATTTTCATTACAACCTAGCCAAGTTAGAGAGAGTTAGAAAAAAAAGAGAGAAAAACAATAAACCTTAGCCAAAAATTATTCTAAAAATCTTTTAAAATCACTACAAGCCTATATCAAACCCTAGTTTCCCTAAGATTCAAAAACCAACACTACTTGGAAACATGAACAAGCTTGGAGTAGCTGAAATTGAGGAGAGAAACAAGAAAATCTTGAAGGAAACAAGGTGATCAAGGAAAGGAGGTCCATGGAAGCTAGGATTCATCAAGATCAAAGGTATAATCATCAAACCCTAGTCTTTAGATGGAATAATATGAAGTATTAAAGATGTATTTGTGCTTTAGTTGATGCATGGATGCTTAGAAAAAGATTAAAGGAAGTTGTATATGTTTTTGGTAATATGCAGAATTTGATATTTTGGGACTGATAGCCATATTCTAAAACTTATATAAAATAAATGCCTTGTCCAATGGACTTAAAACTTTTTATGGAAGTAATTTAACATGTTTCGTAAATTTTAGAGTTTATTTGGTATTTTAATAAATTGCCGAAAAGGGACTATTATAGTTTTATACAGAAACAGAGGAACTAGAACTCTGGTCTAATTTTGTAAAGCTATATTTTTTCATTATAAGTCCAAATTGAGTGATTCTAGAGCTCAAATGTATCTATGTAATCTAGTTTCTGGAAAGGTAAATTATAATAATACAGTAGCTATAAGGAATAAGTTGTGACTATTTAAGTCTGAGAGACATAGCGTGACGCCCCCAAATTCCCACCTCCAAATCTCGTGAAAATTTGGTCGTCAGATAATAACTAAAGATATTGAGAAGCCAATATTAGGCAACTTACCCTGTTATATTACAAGGATCGGTCTCACAACGAATTACACAGCGGAAACGAATTTATATTAATAATAATATGTCTTACAAATAACAGGGAAAACGAACAGAAGTCGTATAGGATTCTTATTACAATACTCAAGCTGGAACAAAATCCGGGAATAGCCTAGTAGTACTCTACATTGCCCTTTCCTCTCGAGGTCTCG
>JAUMHB010096611.1:0-10600 GCA_032359685.1 Pittosporum tobira
CTAACTTTACTAGAACTGGTAAAAAGAAATAGGCAACTATTGTAATTAAATGAAATAACAATGAATCTCATAAAAAAATTCTAACAGACCTTGTGGACCCACTTAATGTCTTCCTCGAGGAATATGGTGGTGCCACGTGGATTGAAGGAAGTCCACATGAGGGAGTCGTGGCCGAGGCCGAACACGAGGAAGTTGCATGGCGCGAGGGAGCGGAGGACGTTGAACGAGACTGTTATCTCTGCATGGCTTTGTTGCGGGATCACGCGTGACGTGGCGTAGTGGAGGAGGGCGGTGAGCTGGATCGGGGTGGTGTAGGCGTTAGGTTGGGAGTAGGAGCCGACGTAGGTGCAGAGGAAAGAGGTGGCGGTGCTGGCGGTTCGGCTCAGGCTGGTGATGGTGAGGGACCCGGTTATTATGACGGCGATCACGACGGTTATGAATAAACGTTTTTCCAGGCGGCTGCGAGGAATGTTCTTCATCGACAGACCTTTCATAGTTATTGTTATTGTTGTTTTTGCTGTGAGGTTTGGGGTTTCCTTCTTTTAAGATGCGAAATTTACGTACGAAGAAAGCCAGAGGGTGGTTTGAAAGGTTGATGTATCTATATCATATTGGAAAAGTCTGATGAAACTCGAATCTCCCAAATCTGGACTAAAATATGTTAATAAGTAATATGTTACTAATTACAGTTTATACTCACAGTAAATCTAAATAACACAACATTTCCAAAATTGCCATTATAAGTAAATGTTTAGATAGTGAGATACGTCACTTCGAGCATAGGACTATCTTTTATCAGCAATATTTTATTAGAACAATAGTAGTAATTAAAGGATAAATAAATTATATAATATGTCATTTTAATAATTATTACAATATTTTCTTTAAAATGAGTGACAAGAAATTTAAGATGTGTAAAAAGGTGCATGTACATATTATATAACAATAATGAATATTAGAGTGTGACAATAAGTCAATACAAAGTTATATGTTTAAGTCTCATGTTAAATGTGAATTTATTTATTATTTATTTAATTAAGTGGAATCTTGATTTCTCTTTATGAGATTTATTTGTCTCTTTACGAATAAATTATGAATTATGTATGATATTATGAAATTATATGTATCTTTTGATGGATATATTCCTCCCTCCTCCTCCCCGGGGGGGGGGGTTGTTTAAATAACAAAAATAAAGTATAGATCATTCATTTTCTTATAATATTGTATTAGAAAATGTCACATATTAAATTAAATAGCCGTCAGAATAGAACTACATACTTTATTGCATTTAAAATGTCTTAATATACTCTCTGTTATAAAGATAGGTGAAAATTGATGATCTTGTTAGTCCCTATTAACCGTAAACTTCACATTTAAGACATCTAGATAAATAAGTTTAATTATAAATTTTAAACATGATTAGCAATCACGAGAGTTCACCTAAGACAGATAAAATCAAATTTAATTGTCTCTTACTGTAACGCGGACGCTGCACTTCTCGCGGGGTAAGTTGAACGAGCCCTAACAAAATTCATAACACCAATAATCACATACGTATTGTTGTGATAACTATGATCTTTGATCGAGTCCAAATTTCGTTTCCAATTGGGAACACTACCTCAAAGCAAACATCTCGTCGACATCTGTAAAATACGAAGATGATGTCGGACAACTAGACCAGGCAGAAAAACAATACTAAAGCAGAAAAGGAAGGATCCCTAAACCTACATTTGTGCTATCGCAGTCAAGCGTTGTCCCTGGTCACAGAGTACGACCAGGGGCTCTCTGTCTAACCCATGCTGGGGAACAAATTGTATCCTTCCAGCACCATCCCGGTCAATTGCACCGACGAGTGGTATACCGCCTTACACAGCCTTCTCCACTCGGGCAGACCCATCAGGTCGGCCCCCGCGACAAAGAACCACTCCAACTTTCATTTCTTATGCTTTGACGCCGGGGCAATCCACTTCAGCTTATTAATCGACCAGAATGAGGCCTTCGACCGGGCCACCGAGAAGGTGTGCCAGAAATAATCCACTCGGGCCTCCATGCCCATGGGGCGGTATTGGGCTAAGAAACCCATGACCTGAACATAAGAATTGGGGGTCAGCTGGCTGACGCCAACCCCCAACAAGGTGAGGAGATTGTGGATAAAGGGGTAGAATGGGAACCTAAGTCTTCCCCTCAGATACTGTTCGTTTACCCCTACCCAGATCTCCTCCGGTCTACTATAGATGTACTCCCCCCTTTTCAGGAGTTAGACCCCATACTCCTCCGGGATCTGGTACTCATCAATAATCGCCTCCAATCGACGACAGATCAACGAACTATGCATATTGTAGTTCGGACGGCATACCTAGTCTTCGTACTCCGCCTCTCCTCTGAGATCCTCAACTTCATCTCCAGAACCACTCCCCGACTCAGTCTCCCCATCGTCTACTTAGCTCGAGGTCGCCTCGTCTCTGAGCAAGTCTTTCGACGGAACCACCACCATGCTGTTGGGCCCTGCCGCCTTTTGCATACGAGAGCCACCAATATCCGCGGCGACGGACTCCATAACCACCGCCTCTTCTTCTTCAACTACGTTAACTACCTCAAATCTCCTATCTTAGGCCATCTAATAGGATCTAAAGGTAGCTAAAACTAGAAAAAGTGAGAGTCAAAGGATGGCTTACTTGGTAAAAACTTGGAAGTTTCAAGGTTTCCTAACGACGTAGTACTTCTCTGGCAAAAAGTAGTCCAGATTTCAGTAAAGTCAAAGTGAGAAATGGGGGCACTCCACCCCCTTTTTATAGACACCCCAACCCGACAGTTGGGGTTCCCCCTCGAAGATCCAACTGCTATTAAGCGATAGCCGTGTTCCACAACTTCCAAAAAGAGCAGTTATCACGCAACAATTAATGGCATCAGAAGACGTGTAAAGCGAAGTCTCCTTAAATGCTCTGAAAAGGCGTACGCAAGCTGACAAAAATTCAAAAACAAGGCTCCCCCAAGTGGCCTAGGTCCCAGCCCTGTGCAAACGTGGTGAAATCTCCGCCCGACACTCGAGGAACGATCGGACTTGAGGAATGATTGAGTTGGGGGGCATTGATGGATATCGTCTCAAATTAGAGTTAGGGTTTCCACCTTGCCTCTAATTAGGGCAACGTGGCATCCCACGTGGCAGCTCAATGCTGGCGTGGCAGATCATCCGATCGGCTATCCTCTAAGGCTCGGCGACCCACCTCGCCCAAAGATGGATCGGCCTAGGCATTCGGCATCTAGAAAGCACAAGCTTGGCCAATCGGCCTCCAAGGGGTTTTGCACCCGCATCAATCCGCTCGGACCATCGCGGTCAGGAACTCCCAAACTATGCGTCTTCGGCTCAGGCCTCCCCAGGTAGTAGATCCACTCTGCCCTATCGACCGGGCTCGGCCCTGCCTGGTTCGGGTCCAGCAGCCGAAGGCCATAAAATAAGTTTCCATGTGGTGTCTAATCAGCCGCCTAACTCTGCAATCATGTCAACTCAAATGAAGCGCGTCATACCTGCTATCAACTCATAGCATGCGCATCATGCCTACTTTATCGGGCTGCGGATTAAAGCAAGTTCTACAAATACTGTCTCATTTGCACAAATGAGGGGATTCTGCTTTGAACACAAAAGAGTCAATACTCTGCAAAAATACAGACAAACTCAACGGAACAAAACCTCTCTTAAAAAATACCGGTAAACCCCACCCTCTCCTACTTAATATTCAGATTATCACATTAATCTCAACTAACTTAAGCATCAGATAGGGGAACGAGGGAACAAACCCCCTCATGTTGCCCGTGTTTCAGTTGAGTTTGCTCCCGTCGACGTGTGTCCAATTGGAAACGAGATTTGGACTTGATCAAAAATCAAAGTGATCACAACACATATACAAATTACAAATTACACATTCTAATTTGTTTTTTTTTATTTACCGTTCAGTTTTGCAGCGTAATAGCAGCGATCGCTGTAAGTTTGGTTGGAGTATTTAAAGGATTGTCATTAGGTTCAAGCTCATCATCATCTTCTTGCTTTGCATGAGACTTTGGGTCGATTCACGTCAGCCATACAGTCTCGGCGTCGTTTCGGTTGACGATTCAGATGGCTCACAAGAAAGGCGCTGGAAGAACGAAGAACGGCCGTGATTCAGCCGGCAAAAGGCTTGGCGTCAAGATATATGGTGATCAACTCACTAAGCCTGGTGCCATTATCGTCCGACAGTGCGGAACCAAGGCATAAATGTTTTAGTTCACCCTAACATTAGGTAGAAATGTAACAGTACACATACTAATTAATTTACTTAAAGTATAGTATGTGAATATTGGAAACGTTGTCTTACTTTACTGTCTAAAAATTAAAAATATATATCTAGTTTTAGGGCTGATTAAAATGGATTAACAATCTCTAATGCAAGTTCCTTTATGTATAAGTTATGTAGTTGATTTGAGATGTATTGAGATGCTAATATTGGTATAAAGGCGCCAATTAGTTTCACAGTGTCATCCATATATAGACAGAAAATCCAAACTGAAAACGATTAGATCTGCTTACCGCATATGTGGAAAAGGACCACTGTGTCATTTCACTTTTATAAGAACAGCTAATCTCATTAGCGTACGTCACTGATAAACAATTTTCTTGTTATCAAGAAACTCAATGGTGGTCATTTTTTTACTCAAAAAAAAAATAAAATACAATTCCTGAATTAAAAAAAAAAAACTGGTATATTACAGGAAAATTTTGGTTGATTACTTAATATTTGTTAATCATAAAGAATTAGTAAACCTTGTCTTTCCCAATATTTTCTTCTTATGTCTGGTAAAGGTTTATTAGCCAGGTTCTGCAGATGGACTCCTATTTGCTATCTTCCAAGTCCCCATTATATTCATATTGTTGGTTAAAAAGAAGAGGTTTGGTTCTGATATTTCGTTCAATTGGAATGTAGATGCATAATGATAATATTTCTACCTTTATGTGCATAGAGACCTTGCAGTTGCTCGTATATTATCTCTTTATTGTCATGTACTTGAAGATATTTGCGCTCGTGTATATCTTATTTCAACCTTTATGTGCAATATCTTTGGGATTTATGGCACTTCCTGTTAAAATCAGCCACTTTTTTGTATTATCTCAGAATCAATCTGGGAAACACGGGTATAATTTTTGTAGTAAATGAGCTTGGACGTGACATTCTATTTTAGTCGAGTTAAATTCAGTGTGTGCGCAAGAAGGGATAAGCCAGGATATAACTTTAGAGCGGGAAAACTATTATAATTTTATTAGTAGGGGTACTACAAAAATTTTCCTATTATATATGAAGGACCAAAGTCTATGTTGATTAAGTTCGAGCCCTGTTTTACTAGAAAACATTACATTAATACTTGTTAAAAAAAATCCAAAAATATGATAGCCCATACTAGGCATTCTTTTTATGGTTACATGTGGCTATGCCCTTACTGAATTTGTAACCTTCTTCTCAGGTAGCCAATGAACGGCAACAAGTCGATCTTTCATTCTTACCTTGCCACTTATTCGTTTTTTTCCCACAACCTGTGTAGTGGACCAGTTTTGATTTAGGTAGTTCTGTATCACCTTCTTAAGAGGCTGAAGCATGATACAGATAGCCGATGCTAAGAATTCTCCTCATGGTACATTGGTACGTATGGCTCTGCGGCTCTTCCCTTGCTTAAAAGCCTTCTTCTCACAGCCAATGAATGGCAAAGTTGGTTTTTCATTCTTACTTTGCCACTCATTCAGTTAATTCTCCGTATAACCCTATCTATTCAATGGGTTTAGATTTTGGTAGTTCCTTTATTTAGGATTCATTTTTTTTGCGTACTACACCCAAGTTGGGGATAAAAGGTGCAGCGTCGAGTACTGCCCTGCTCCATGCAGGTTTGGAGACTTAAGGTTTGTTTGTTGCTCTAAACTGATGATGAAAACAGATAGAATCGGGCATGAAGAGGTATGCTTGGATAGTCATGTACAGTTTTTTCCCGGAGAGTTCATGAAGTAGTTGTCGCCCTTTACAAGTTTAGGGTATTATTGACCTGAATTGGACAGGTATTGTCTACATGAATATTTGAGATTCAGGCCAATTGACTATTTACTGCAAGGTTACTGCACTTCAGAGCCTGGTGTATCTAAACATTCTGAATGTTTCTGTTGTTCTGAATCCCTGCTACAAGTTGGTGTTGCTTTGTTATCCCACAGATGATTTTTCTCTTCTTGGGCACTTTGAATTCCATCCAGTGAAGCATGCTGGGCTTGGCAAAGATCACACTATCTTCTCTTTGATTGGTTAAGTTTGAGAAATTTGGGCCAGACAGGAAACAGGTGAAATTGATGTCGTACAAATATTTCAGCAGTTTTTGCTTCAGGCACTTTCCCATGACGAGATTATTGCCCCGTGCAAGCAGATCAGTGTTTATCCTCATGAAGCGCAACCTGAAAACCCAAATAGTAACAGACCAAGTAATAGGGAATCATTCAGACTACAACGTGAACGCTGGAAAGCAAAAAAGGAAGGCCTTGTCGCTCAACCTCGGCTAATATTGGCTTCATCGACTGATACTACTACTACTACAGAGAGCAAATCTGACTGCTAACGCCATGCGTAAATTCACCAGAAACTAACCTTCTGTTAGCAAGTATATGCCCAATCTCGGCGGGCATTCCACCTTGTAAGAGAGAGCCACGATTATTTGTGCATTATTTTGTAAAAGTTGTTGACATAAAATATTAATTTTACGTTTAATTCTCAATTCTTAATAAAAATAAATATAATAAAATTTTATATTAAAATTAAGTGATGATTGAAAAGAAATTTGTTGTTGGTCTTAAAATTTTTGTTAAAAATGAAGAGAATAAAAGAATAAGAAATGAAAGCTTATTCTTTTTGAAGAAGAAGAATTTCATCAATTTCATTCCTTCCATCATTTTTAACTTAAGTTATAAGGATTATTAATTATTTCATTCCAACCACTATTTAATTTCAACATAAAATTTCATGATTCCAACTACTATTCAATTTCAACATAAAATTTCATAATTTCATGAAGATGAACCGCAAGATAAATCTCTACTTCGTGACCTGTTGGTGATTCTGATTCACATATTCAAAGCACAGGGATACGGCTACAAATTTTAGGATTTTTTTAATGTCCATATTCAAGTTGTCTAAGTCTTGTAAATTAACCATGCAATTGCAATTTTATCTACTTTTGCAGAACGTCAAGAATCAAGTTAAACTTAATTATCGAAAAATGCTTATACCAAAACTACAATGCTATAAAATAAATAAAAAATAAAATAAAAAAGTTAAGTGGTAGCTTATAATAACACTTGAAAGACTATTTAACACTAAGATCACACTTGACCAAACTAAAAAATCCTGCAACACAAAAGTATTCTTCTCCCAAGGTCCTCCTTGCATGATTGTACATGACCTGTAAATGTTACTGTTGTCAGTAACTTCAAAACAGGTAAATGAAGTTAAAAATTAACTAGATTCAACTTCGTAGATAAATCACTCCCATTTGTTCTAACACCCAAACATTTCGATCAGTCATCGGAGCAAAACCACCATCGCCCATTTTGAACGGTAAGAGCAGCCTTTGTGCACATTCAAGATTCAATCCACCATCGACTTGCATAAATCAAGCCATAATCACATTATGGAAATCATAATCAACTTCAATAAAACACCAAAATCTACGCTTATACCTAATCTATGTCTAAAATCAGGAGTCGTATAACATTGGACTATTAGGATACATAAGTCATAGATAATATCGATATATCGGAAAATTAAGATCCACAAACTAATTAAATTACCCTCTAAGCAGATCCGACAATGATATTGTTAATAGGAATGAAGATGAGCTTGACGAAGAACCCCACGAATCCCATCACTACGAACCCAATTGCAGTGCGAAAGGCCACCTTCGTGAATTCTGCGTAGTATCAATCAAAACAGAAATTTCAGTCAATAATAACAAATTAACAACGATTTAAATTTAGAATAATTCTTTGGAAAAAAAGGAAAGGTTTTTTGCCTTTGCGATCAGGTTTGTGGCACCTCTTGACAAGACGATAGCTGTCCTTTGAGAACTCTCTTAGTGGATCGAATATTGAATCTAAAGCATCCATGTATCTACGTAGATCTGGAAAGTACAGATCGAAAACGGAGCTTTACGATCTACAGTAGACAAACGAAATACCCGTACGTATCTCCAATAAGAAATTAGTATTTAGGCAGTATTGCTGAGTCAGAGATACCAATACGGCCATTATGATTGGACAAGGTTATCCACGCAAGCTCGATCCGCGTCTGCGTCAGAACGACGCCGTTTGAGGGGCGTACGCCGGCCGAGAAAAGGAGTCCAACCTGAAAATGTCTCTTGATACGAAAACCCAGTTTACAAGTCCAAGCCTTATTGACAAGCCCATTGTTAATTCACATATAGTATGAGTGAATCTTAATCTCTAAGTTTTTATTCTTTTTGTCCTATTATTATAGAAACGGTTTGACTTTTTACAAAATTTTAAGAAAAAATGTGTTAATTATAAGTAAATTGTCTAAAGTACTTCTAATAATATTATAATTTTAAATAATAAAATAGTAGTTGAATGGTGGGTCATAATGTTAGTATAGTATAATATAGTGGAATAATGATTAAAATAGTAGACTATAATAGATGAAGTTGTAGATCATAACATTAAAGCAGTGGTTTAAGTGATGGATCATATTTAATAAAGTAATGTTAACTTATACAATATGCATCATTAAATTTTTCAAAAAAATAAGTGTTTCAATCATATTGGTATGTTCAAAAAAGAAAAATGTTAAGTTACCAACTACTCCAATAGTTTAAACTTATAGACATATGGCACAATTATGTATTTATGTTCATAATACTCTCCCTCATTTGCAACTCGCAAGTGGATTCAAATCAAATGGGGTCAAACTCCACAATTATAGTGAGTCAAATTAAAGTCCACATGCACTATATAATAAAGGGTAATGTATGACTTGGTCGTTATTCGAACTCAAGACCTTGCATACCCAAAGTTTTAATATCATGTTACGTCACCAATTACTCCAATATCTTAAGCATATATAGAAAGAGAGCCCAACTACATATCTATGCTCATAACATTTATGGAGAACATAACAAACTATAATAGTATTCCACCCATTTTAAAATTAGAGATACTTTATGTGAAACCCTGAAAATTTAAATAAATGTCATGTAAATAAATTTTACTTTTGATTTACAAATTTTATGCACGTTTAGCAAGTTGTTTATGATTGATGACAAGGATATACAAGAATTTTTCTAAGTATGCATAATTAAGTTTCTTTGACCTTGAACTTAAGAAAGTGTTGAATGTAATTTGAGATTTAGAAGTAATATATGGTCGGTTCTAGTAATTTTATTTGGTCAACCATCAAGCAAGAAACGAATCAAGAACAGTGAAAAAGTTTTCAATGAGTTATAGATTGGTAAAATGTGAGTGGACCACAGAGTTTGGATTGAAGTGAATTTGGATTAGGGACAAAAATTTCAGTCTGAAAATGGATCGAGCTAAAAAGCCTTCTAGGCCAAAAAATTGTGGATGAAAAGGGTCTAAGAAGTAAAAGCTATTAAGTTAAATTATTGCCAAATTAACTTGGTTTTGGATTTAGATGAAAAACATAGATCAAAGATAATTAAGTTAGGCTAAATTAAATTGAGTATGGATTAAATAGGAATTGAAGAAGTGAATCAAACCCATTTTTGGGGATGGCCAGATTTTGAGACACCAGGGGAGGTCCGAAGTTAATAAATTTTTAAGGCAATATGAAAGTATATTTTTGTAACTGGCCCGAGTTGAAATTATCTAGTTATGTTCCAAGTAAGAAATGGACCAAAACTAATTTGAAAGTGGTTTGAGGCAAATTATAAGAAACTTAAGAGATGTTAAGATGAAAAGTTTAGTTAAAAAGGGAGAAATTGTCAAATTTTTAAAGAAAAAGGGCCTAGGAATTATTTCATCCAAATCTTAAGTGAGAAAATGATAATTTACAAATTAAAATGTGAAATGACTATAATGCTCATGAGGTGTCAAATTTTGGTGGATTCTTCAAAAAATTCTTGAAGGCAAAATAGATATTTCTCAAAGCAAAATTTTTTCTTCCTTCTTTTTAAGTAATTCGGCAGCCATAGAGGGGAGTCTTCTTCATATTTTTAGCAAAGCAAAGAGAGGAAAAGGAGGAAATATAGAGAGATAAGAGAGTTTTCAAGAAGAAAAGAAGAAGACTTTGCAATTTGAAATAATTTCCATCTATTCTCAACTCTATGCAAGTAAGAAATCATCAATATTGAGGCTTATGAGGGTGGATTGGGGACTGATTTGAGTATATTTGAAAGCTAGGAAGTAAGAGAAGTGAAGGGGGTGCAGCAGATTTTGTTAAGTGACTTAAAGAAGGTAAAAGTTCTACCTTAAATGTGACACCCCCAAATCTGGCCATCCACACCCCGACTTGGGTTGCCAATTTATTATTAAATCCATGACTTACAAATACACAAGACTTAAAGTATACAA